>ML779879.1:469535-496736 GCA_009831015.1 Picea engelmannii | reverse complement strand
AGAATGGCTCTCGCTGCTGCATGTAAATTTAACAATCACTAAGCTATTGGATCCTTTACATTTCATATGTTATATCTTTTGTGGGATTCATTTGGTTCATTGTCAAAGTAAATCTTTGTATTCTTAACTTAGTCATAATCAAGATTTGCCTAGGCTCTCCTTGCAATCAATCATATATCAAATCAGATTTGTGTTTAATCCACATATTTCTAGTTCCTTTTAGCATCTAAGTGGATTATAGTGATATGTGCTTGTTCTATTAAGGATTGATCATCTTAAAGCATTACATCACAAAGCTATTGGATCCTTTACATTTCATATGGTATGCATTTGCTTAGGCTCTCCATCATATATCAAAAGGGTACCCCTCTTGGCCTCTTGAAAGCTGGCCAAAAGTCAAGGGGAAGTTATATTGAGGTGACAATGATACAACTCCCATCCGTTACCCCAAGGTGGCATTCATGGATTGGGATTTTTACTTAGAGGCTAGTTTAGGCAGTAACAAGCCCAAAGGATGAGCTCAATTGGTCGTCGCCAATGTTGCTGGGCATTTTGGCTAGTTCCATGCATGCAGGTGCCCAGTTCGAATCCCCCTGGGTTAGACGCACTAGTGTATGCTGACGGGTTCACTAGGGATGCTATCCACAAATGTGGTGAAGCATCCCTTGGGTTTCCCCACAAGGTTTTCCCTGGGAAAAAAAAAGAACAATCTAAGTCACTTGGTTTGGGTTCTTGTTTGAATTCGGCGATAGTGAAATTCAAAAAAAGTTCTCTAGTGCAAAAAATATGAGAAAATTTTCCATTTAAGCTCGGCAAAGAGAATTAAATTAATTTCTTTATAAATTCATATATTCAAACAAATACAAATATTTTTTAATCTGACCCAAAAATATGGAAGTAAATGTCAAAACTGAGAAAATGTGAATACAACGTTATATTTTTCAAAAACATGTCATATACATGCATATATATAGTTTTGGTTTTTTTATTCTGTAAGCTTAACAAAAAAATGAATCTGAACGTTTTTTTTATGAAATATATAAAAATTCTGCCTCGCTGATTAAGTTCACCACTGCATGAGATTCGACAAAATTTGATTTATTTTTAAAAAATTCTGAATACAGTGACTAAGAGCACAATGGTGTTGATTTCCACATCCAAGCTTCCCCTTTTACAAGTGGGCACATACCTTATTCAGAAGGGAATATGTATGTACACAGTTTTCAATCTCACAGTTTTAAATAGATTCTTCAAGATAATTTGCATTATACATTAAATTTTTCTGAATGGCAGAAATGAGAAATTTTTAGACTGAGGCTTCCTCCTTTGTGCTTTGCAGAGATTGAACTCAATGCTACCTTGTTTTCCTTTCACTCCCTCCATTAAGCTCTTTGTATTGCCCGCAGATTCTGCTTGGACTTCCTGCAGTAGATCCTTCCCCACAAACTCTTCATATTCCCATGTAAATATCAAACTGTCATGTGTATCAGAAAAACTCAGTCACTGTTGGTTTTTAATTTTCCATAACCAGGTTTTCAAATTGATTAGATATGCTCACAGTCAACAATATTGTTCCCTGCATTGCTCCTGAGAATTTCCTATTCTTTTCAGTTGTGTTTTTCCACTTTATTTTTTCTTCTCACTTTTCTTTGCTACTGTAGTCCATTCTGACATTAGTAGATAGTCTTTTTCCTTTGCTTTTAAACAATCATAAGCCAAATGGTCATGTCCAAAGTGGGCCCTAAACTTGAAGGTTATGTTTTCATAACCATTTGCTTGGAACCATGTATCATCAAGTACTTTTACATTAGGAAGGCCAACAGTGCCTTCTCCAAATAAGCACCTAGACATTTTCTGGACTATTGAGTAATATTCATTTTAGTGGCCTGTGAGACTAATAACAGATTTCCAAATGACTATCCTTCATCGGATCAAAAAAACATCTCTAATATTTCATGAACAGGCTGGGTTCTTCTCATAAACTGTGCATTGCCTTCAAAGGCCTTATTCCTATCCAATTGAGAAGAAAAACTTATGCAAAGTAACCTACTTTCCCCTGGGGTTATGGGAAAGGAAGAACCCAATCTTTCAGAATTAGGACAACTACTACAAGTACTGTCATAATTCTGGAAGTACTGTCTCAGAAATAAACACAAGTAATCACTTTCCAGGTATAATATCCATCTCTTGGATATCCATATCAGTATGGTCTATGAGAGGATCATTTTCCTATAAATCTATTAATTGCCCATTCCTTCAGGGTCTGAACGTCCTTTACCAGAGGTTCCAGATAAATAACTATCCTGGGATTCTCAATATTGCAGGGTCTGAAAGTCCTTTACCAGAGGTTCCAGGTAAATAACTATGCTGGGATTCTCAATTCTGCAAATAACTATCCTGGGATTCTCAATATTGCAAAAGATGCCATTTTATTTCAAGGTGGTGGTTGAGTTTCCTCTTTCAATTGTTCAAAGGTCTTTTAAACCCTTGGAAGAATGGATGGGTCGTCCTCCCTCCCTTTGCCCTCTACTCCCTTTCCACACTGCAAGACCTATGTTGAAAATAGGGGTGTAATTTTCATTTTCAACCACAACCAACCTTAGATTGAGTTGGGTATTTATACACCCACTTTCATTTGTATTTTGGCCTTGGCCAACCTTATATTGAGTTTGGGTATTTGCATATCCACTATCATTTTCAGCCATGACCAACTTATATTGAGTTAGGTGTCTATACACCCACTCTCATTTGTATTGCAGCCACAACTGACCTTATATTGAGTTGGGTATCTGTAGACCCACTCTCATTGGCATTTCAGCCACAGCCAACCCTATACTGAGTTGGGCATTTATAAACACTCTCATTTGTATTTATCATTTTTTCTCCATCACCCCTGTTTAGCTCAAGGGGGGATGTTGAAAATGGTGTACGCTTCACTTTCAGCCACCACCGACCTTATATTGTAATTCGTAATCAGTATTGTATTCTAGGTTTGACTAAGGCTGACCTTATACACATTGGCTCATAATCCCTCTTGGGGGAAGC
This sequence comes from Picea engelmannii, assembly GCA_009831015.1. NCBI lineage: Eukaryota > Viridiplantae > Streptophyta > Pinopsida > Pinales > Pinaceae > Picea > Picea engelmannii. The sequence continues at coordinate 493,691 of ML779879.1, read as the reverse complement.
ACTTTACTCTCAAGTCGTGCATTATTACACAACTCTCATTTGTAATTCATTATCATGTGACCATCATTTCTTCTTCATAAAGTGTTTTCCATAAGGGCACCTTGTTGAAAAATGGTGTAAGCTTCACTTTTGGCCACAACCAACCTTATGTAATCATTATTATTAGGTTTGGCCAAGGACAACCTAATCAACAATGGTTAGTTGTGTGCATCCATAACCCCTTCTTGGGGAAAGCACCCTACTACTTGAGATGGGTATAAAAATAAACCCTCTCTTATTCATATTTCACATCATGAGATCATTTTCATTCTTTCATTCTTTATAAAAGTGATTTAGCCTATAGGCACCATAACCTATTGAGCTTTCTTTTGTTCTTGGTTGTTATGGTTGTGATCTACTCTCTCTTGCACACTTATGGTTCAGCGCTAGCACACTTGTTATGGGTTTATGTTGTGCTTCCCTGGTGTCGTTTCCTCCTTTGTTTATTGTGAGATTTAGGGTTTGCTAGTTGATTCCATTCTTCTTGATATTATTTGATCCTCCTCACTCTTGTGAATCTCAACATGGTATTCAATCGAGTGTGAACCTCCCTTACTCATTTTGTTTTTTGGTAATCTTCTTGGCTGTTTATGGCGGTATCTTTTGTGATCAGATATTGCATGCAGAACAGGGCCTAACTCGAGAAGTATTCAGGTTGTTTTCATGGTGTTATTATTGATTGTATTTGAGACTGTTTGACCATGTTGCATGCACTTATTTGGAGATCTTGTGCATAGAATCGGAGCACCCAGCTTAAGGGTTTACCTGCTGATTTATTTCAGGCACTTTTCTTGAGCCGGTCAGAAACACTATTGGCTAGTGGCATCACTACTTTATGTGACTGCAGAATCAGGGTTTCAGATCCTATTTTTTACTCCTTTTTCAGCAGTTGTTCCGAGTCTTTTTGGCTAGTGCCATCAAATGAATTTCTGTGACTGCAGAACTAGGGTTTCAAACCATCTTCTTTAATTTTCAGCAGCTGATCTAATTCTTTCAGCTGGCAACATCACTGTTGTTTTGTGACTGCAGAATCAGGGTTTCAGATCATATTTTTTCTTCCAGGGTTTCTTCCTAGGGTTTAAACTTTAAACCCTTTTTCCAAGCTAAGCATTATCTTTCTTTCTTTGTTTGCAGCAATTTTTTCTCTCTCTAGGGCTGCGTTCTTTGGCTAAGGCATGCGCTACCTTACTACAGATTCACTACACCACAGAGTTCTTTAGAAGAAGTTGGTTTGTTCGTTTTGCAGTGAATTTTCTCTCTCTAGGGTTGCAATGTTTGGGCAAGGCTTGCGCTACTGTAGTACAGATTCAGTACACTGGAGAATTTTTTTAGCTACTAGTACTATTTTTTCCTTCTTTGATTTGATCAAAGGGACTTTTGCAGTCTTATTTGCACCATCTTTAAACATAATAGACTCAAAGTGGATGTTTACTAGTCTAAATGGGGCCAATTATCACATTTGCGCAGATCAGATAAAGAAGAAACCTATATGCAAATTGTGTTACGAGGGGCATTCCTTCAAGTCTTGCACAGTTTGTCTTCAAAAAATTGAAGAACTTGCAAGAGTAATAGTTTGTGACAGCAATATTTTCAGCAATATTGTTGAAACAGTTCAAACTGTACATGTGGCCGTGCATTTAGCTTAAGGGCCTGTTACACCCCAAATTCTCTGTAGTGTACCCTACATTTTTTCATGGGATGTTAGCACTCTGATGAGCTCAAAGTATGATGACTTTCTTTGTATATGGCCATGATGGGATGTTCTTATGAACAAGTGTTGGTTAGTGGTTATCCAGATCCCCTTAGGTGGACGGTCATGGCATGTCCTTTTAGTCCCCATTCTCAGGGTGCTTGGTTTTATTGCTACGGCCGACTATCCCTTAGAGGTGGTAACTCCCTCTAGGTCGTGCATTTATGTCCTGGGTAGGTATGCGGGCATTCTAAGGTGGATCTACTAGGATACATGATTTACGGGTCCCTAACTATTCACTTATTCTTTGTTTTGTAAAAGGTAATTGAACTTTGTAAGGGTTGTCACACCCATGGTTTAGCACACCTTACCCACATGGACCCTCTCTTTCTTATGTATGTACCACGCTTTGGCCATCGGAGATGATTCTGCACACGATTATCCAGTTTCACATTTTTCGAGGCAAACTCACATGTTTCAAGGCATATCACGGATTTTGAGGCATTGATCACACTCTCCAAGGCACGGATGGGCTATTTACATCCACGTGTACATCCTTTACACTCGCCATGTGTCGGAAGCCAGAACACCCCTTCCTTTGGCACTTTTTTAAAGTGTTTTTGGTCATCAAAGGGGGTCGACTTCACTTGGGGACACTTCATGAAGACGTTGGGATTATTTTGAGCCCACTTGGATGATATGGAGGTCACTCAAGTGACTTTTCACTTTGAGGAGATGACATGGCACTCACACTTAATGATGTGGATGGACTTTAGACGACTTCTTTCATGACTTTTGGAGATTTGAGGGTTGACACATTCTTTGACGTCATTCTTGTTGTTGGGGGTTTTATGACCCATTTTTTGACTTGGAGGGTCACTCCCATGCTTCATGGAGGTGCCTTGACCTTAGGTATGGTCATGGTCGTGCTTTGGAGACATATTTCAAGGATTTATGGATATTATTTGAGCATTTTTTGAGCACATTTTGTTATAAAGCCGTCTCCTTTATGAGGGTTTTATTCATGTAAAGTATCATTTCAATGTAATTTGACTCGGTCTCCAAGCTTTGTGGATGACAAGTCACTCTTATTTTATTCTCTTATGCTAGATTTAAGGAATAAATGATGGGAGGGAGTTGTGAGCCTCGTCTATAAATTAGTTGAAAACAAAAAAATGCACTACAAACAAACTCTAGATGACAAAGTTATGCTCGTTTGAAAATCACATGCAATTTCCAAATCGCTAATGGAGGGGGATCAACCATGGTGACATGTGGCAGCTTGTGGGAGTGCCATATGGCAAGCTTACTAGATGCTAATTGGGTGTTGGGGTGGTAGGGTTACCACTTGGAAATGTTTGGTTGGCCTATGGCTGCCTTGATATGTGTGTAGTCTATGGGGCACTTCGTGGCTAGCTGAGTCAAATTAGAAAACTTTGGTATAAAAATTATTTAACATAGATTGGCATGATGGAATGTATGTATGCTATAGTAGTACATTAAAAAAGGGTGCCCAAATTGTGAAGCCCACATACTTGTTTGCCTTGGGTAACGCCACCAAGGTGGCGTGGTCTTCAAGGACTTCTCCATGAACTACAACAAGATCCCACCAGCACTCAAAGCCCATTGGAACGAGGAGATGGTCAAAAACATTGAGAAAAAAACCAATAAAGTTTCACATGACAGTACAGCGCACGTGACTTCACCCAATTTGCACGTAGATTGAGGAAAAACAAAAATTGGTGTTCTATTTGACCATAAAGAAGAGCCAAGAACCCTGCACACATATCCACACAAGCAACAAAAACAAGCCCGTAAAACCAAAAACAAATGCACTGGAAATTTTAGTTTCGTTAACAAGAAAAGGGAGCAAGTGACTTTACAAGTTGTGAAGAGGAGGGAATAGAGTTCAATCTGGTAGCGAAGAAACCCTGAGCTCCTAATTTCACTACTAGTTCTCAATGGTGATCAATTCTAAAGGGGAGTATCCTCCCCCTCCAAACCCTTAGGCTCTTTCTTTTTAGGCCCTTATTGCCTCTCTGAATAAGTCGATGCAGAAATCTCAACCTCCTCAATTCGTGAAGAATATGGATAATATCCCTGAGGCCAATCTCCCAACCTCCTTTGCTCAGGCACATGGCCCTAGTTCTAGCCGATAGAGAGACAATTTACTAAAATCCTACCCTCTCCTAGTTCGATGGAAATATGGGTTCAAAAGAATTGGCAAGCGCTCATCAAAGGATATGGTTGAGGGTTTTATGCTTTCCTATTTGAATCAAAAGATGAGAGAGATCTAATTTTCAGGAATGGTCCATACTTCTTCCGAAATCAGGGGATCTTTTTGAACCGATGGACCCTAGATTTTGATCCTGAGCTTGATGTTCCTTTTGCTATTCTAGTTTGGTTACATCTGCCTTATCCTCTCCCTTCATTGTTAGAACAAAGATTCTCTTCAAAGTATTGGTAATACTCTTGGAAAATGCAATGATAAGTTAGAGCCAAACATCGAAATGTTTGCATGTCCCAGAATATGTGTAGAAGTCGATTTGGAAAAGGGGCTTCTTGAAGCTATCCTTTTGACCCTAGACAAATTAAGCATGTTCAAAAACTAGACTATAAGCAATTGTCATTTAAGTGCAAAACATGCCATGAATATGGGCATTTTGCAAAGGATTGCAAAAAGAATCAACCTGAAACCCAGACAGTTTATGATAAGGAGCAAAGGCAAACGGTTAAGAAAAAAATGGGAGCAAAACAATGAAATTCTTCATAAACCTTACAAATACCCCAAGTAAAAAAAATTCAAGCAGCTCCATCCAGCCCTGTTCAAACAGTGGTTCCTACTCCAAATGTCCCAGCAACGCCTCAAAGTGTTTTAAAGCCAAGGAATGATTCCCAACCTCCTCAACTTCAATCAACAAACAAGTTTAATCTTCTCTCCCAAGAAGGCCCCGAGTCAACGATTGAAGTGATAGCCCCATCAGTTAAAGAACCAGGATCCTCATTCCCCCCAGGGTGAGCAATCCTTTTGATAATCAGGGGGTAGTCTCTTATCCCTAGATAAGGATTCAAATGTTGATAGACAAGAAGAAACCTATCATATTTAAGAAAAGTTTAGTGTTCCTCAAAGTGGGGTCTTAACCAAGAAAAAATGCCAACAACAAGCTATGTCACAAGGTTCGCCGAATTTGAACCTTGAGGTTCGAAATTCGGCGAAACTCAAAAAAAAGTCCATGTTCATTCATGTTCGATCAGGTTCGCGTATGACGTAAGTCGCGCCATTAAACAGATTTTACTTCTACCCTAAGTCATTGCATTCACGGAATTTCATTCATGAAGTTTGAAATTCGGTGACAAATTACCAATTTACGAGTCAAATTAGCCCGTGAAATGGATGAATCGTGAAATTAAACTCGAATTACCAGTCGAGTAAATGAACGCATGGAATTACCAATCCAATTAGCCATCAAATAAATGAATGTGTGGGATTAATGGTTGAAATGTCACGCAAGCTACAACATGGATGGAGTCTCATCGGCAAACAGGCGGCGGTTGAATGTTTAGTTGATTAATGCAAATAAACCAAGTACTAAACTAATAAAGTACTAATTAGGATTCAGGAACTCTAATTATTAAATTAATCTATGTTGATTATATATATATATATATATATATATATAAAGTTTTTAATATTGTTAAAAGATATGTTAATGATATCATTTGTTAATTAATTTATGTAAGTTAAATAATATATAACCTATATCTATTATTTTTTATGCCTTTTTTATTATTTGACATTATATTTTATTATATATATATATAGTCAAACTTAATGGAAAACCTCATTCGAACCTTATTGGAAGATTCGAACTCGAATCGAACTTAATCGTTGTCAAACCTGAACTCGAATCCGAACCATGTGACATAGACAACAAGTAGAGGAAGAAGAAAAGGATGAGGATGTTGAAACAGAGCAACAGTAAAAAAAAAAATTGGGTAGAAAGATGACAAAGGACAAATGGGAGGAAGCAACTAATAAAGAGAAACTTTTGGACATTTAAACTACTGTAGAAAATGCTTTAGGGTCAGGATTCAAGCTTCATACTTTAAAAAATTCAAGAAATCAAACACCTAGAAAACGCTTTAGGGTCCGGATTCAAGCTTCATACCTTTAAAAGTTCATGAAATCAAACACCACTAAGCCACCAGCATGGCGTAGTCACAAACCCTCTTCAAATATAATGAAAATAGTCTCCCGAAATTGTAGAGGCTTGGGCAACAGGTACGAGGAAGAAGCAGTAAGGGACTTCATAAAATTAGAAAAGTCAATTGTTCCCCTCCTCCAAGAGACTAAGCTAGAATAATTCAATTTCTTGAATGTCAATAAGAAAATATGGAGAAACTGTGGAGGAATAGCAGTCAACCCCAGAGAGCGTTAGGAGGAATATGTACCCTGTGGGATAGCTTGATCTTCAAATAAAAATGTATCCATCAAACACAACATTGGATTCTATCTTGTCTTGCTCATAAAGCCCTAGGTATAAAATATTCAATTTTTAACATATACATGCCAAAAGCATAAAAGAAAAAGAGGATTGTTTGATGTCCTTGCAGGCTTTGTTAGAGTCAAAGTTCTCTAAAAATAGCTTTGTGGCTAGAGATTTTAATATGCCCATCTCCAACAAGGAAAAAAGGGGAGGTAGTTTAGTTAGAGACCCCTTTAGGGAAAAAATGGAGGATCTCATAACTTACTAGGACTTAGTGGATGTAAAACCAGTTAAAGGAAATTTTACATGGTCAAATAGGAGAAATGGATTGGGACATATTGTAGCCAAGTTGGACCGATTTCTCATTCATAGTGATCTTTTGCACAATCAGGTCATAACCTACACAATAATTATTTTCGGTTTTTCTAATCACAAAAGCCCATTTCTCTCTATTTTACTAATGGCCAATATTTTTGACCTATTCCCTTCAGATTTTGCCCCCTTTGGCTCCACAATAATCAGGCAATAGAAATAATTTCAAAAGAAATAATTTCGAAAGAAAGGAGGAAACCAATTGTTAGGTCTCCTTCCTTCGTCTAGGAATAGAAGTTAAATGTTGTTGAAGTTGCATTGAAAGCTTGGGAAAAACATTCTTATACTCCACTGGACCAAGAAAGAATAAATCTCTAGATGCAGATGGGGGAACTAAAGGCCAAAATGGAAAATGAAGAAATCACAATAAGTAGCCAAAATGGAAAATGAATAAATCACAATAAGTAGCCAAATCGAGGAGCGATCCTTGGGCAATAAAATTCACAAAGCTTTCAGACAAGAAGAGGAGATATGGAGATTGAAATCATGAATTTTATGGCTTCAATCTAGACACAAAAATATGTCCTTCCATCGACAAGCCCAATCCAAAGTTCAGAAAAACTTAGTTAAAGAAATAATCTTAGCAGATGGCACACATTTAAATGATTTCTCGAACATTAGAGTAGCGGCATGTTCTCATTTTGAAGATCTATACTCTGAAGCAAAAGAACTCAATCCAAATTCTATTTCATCCATGTAAGAAAACATCCCTCCTTAATCTTTGAAGAAGAAAATGAGGATTTGCGCAAGGACATAGAGGAAGAAGAGATCATTAAGACAATCTAGGGGTTGGCTCCTAACAAGGCTCTGAGGGTAGATGGGTTTTCCATACACTTATACCAAGATTGTTGGCATATCATTAAAGATGACCTAAAGCATATGCGCATTCATGCTCGAGAAAAGAAAAAACTAGGGGAAATACCAATTCCTCATTCTTAGCCCTTATCCCCAAAGAAGCTAATCCATAATCTTTTTATAGATTTCGACTAATTTCTTTGTGTAATGCCTCTTACAAAGTCTTGACCAAAATAATGTCCAACTGGTTAAAGAAGCTCTTATCCAAAATTATCTCGGATAATCAAGATAGCTTTTTGCAGCAGCATCAAATCATTGATAATATAATATTGGTCCAAGAGGCTATCCACTCCAGTAGGTAGAATGGAGAATATGATCATCAAAATGGATATGGAAAATGCCTTTATAAGGTAAGACACTCCTTTCTTCTTGTTGTTTTAAAGAAATTTGGCTTTAACGACTCATTCATCCTCTTGGTTAAAGCATGCATTGGCTCTCCTTGGGTCGTTCTTCTAGTTAATGGATGACCCTCTAATTTCCTTAAAGGCAGCAGAGGACTCAAACAGCGTTGCCCCCTCTCTAAGGAGCTTCTACAATTATTGTTGAGTGATTTATGACAGTATTAGAGATATTTCTTGATGCTTCGAGGGGTAATGTAAACTGTGGGAAAAGTCAAATATAATGTTGGAATATAAGCATATATCATTTGCAGTTGATCTCAAGAATCCTTGGATTTCCGTGTGTTGCCTCTTGCACGTTTTTCAAATATCTAGGCATATCGATTTCTCTAGGTAATCCAAACTCTGTTATATGGAAAGATGTTCTAGGTAACATCAAATGTAAGATGAAGCAATGGGGATCGCAATGATTAAATCCAACAAGCAGAGTTGTTCTCATCAAATTGGTTCTATCAGCCCTTCCAATCTTCCAATGTGTTGCAATGCTAGCCCCTACATGTTAAGTCACTTGGTTCGAGTTCGTGTTCGAGTTCGACGATCTTGAAGTTCGATAAAAATTCGACAATGAAAAATTGGGTGATAAAATTCGACATTAAGTTTGACAATATATATATATAATAACTTACATAAGTTTAATTTTAAATTATATTTTTTATTATATAATATATTTTTTGTATAAAATAATAAAAATATTAAATAATTTTAAAATTAATTATTATTATAAATATAAAAATATAACTATTAAAATTTATAACTTAACTTTATAAATATTTTAGAATTTATGTATTATTATATATAATTTATAATTATAAATATATACAAGTTATATACATATAGTTATAATTATAAATATATACAAGTTATATACATATAAGTTATAATTATAAATAACCGTAAGTGATTTTTATATTATATAGATTCTATAATATATCTATTATCTACGGCCTACGACTTCGACTTCAAGTCTCTGCATGATGCCCCTAAGTCTCTGCTCACCGGTTGATACGGTATAGCTACCCACTGTGCAATGTGAGCCTACCAGAGTTGAGATCTCAGCTAGGTCACCACCACAAACTAAGGGTACTCAACTACATCACACACAAGAAAATGATAGAAATGAGGAAGCCTAAGCAAAAGGTTTGTCTGCAATGATTTTTCACTTTACGTTCACATACAGCAAAACCAAAGAAAACAAAAAATGTCATAGATATGGTCGTTCTCTCAACTTCTTAGCTTACAGAGTCACCGGACAATCACAACACGGATGGAGGCTTTGGAAATTGATGGAGGCACAACAAAGAAGAAATGGAAGAGGAATGCGGGCAACAGCTTAGAAGTTTAGAACTTAGATTTTATTTTATGTTTTAAAAATTAAATTAAAATAAAGCCTAGTCGAACCTAATCAAACCCTAGCCTTCATGTTCGTGTTTGTCTTGAACTTCACCATCAAGTTCGGCAAACTTCAACGAACAAGTTCGATTTTATTTTGAGTTCGGCGAATTTCGAACTTCAACATTGAAATTCACCGAACCTGGTGACTTAGCCTACATGTATAATGCATCAAATAGCAAAGTAAGTGTGCAAACTTCTTTGGCAAGGGGGGGAAACAAACACTAGAAAGTTTCATCTAGTCAATTGGAATATTGTCCAAGCTCCAAGAAACAATGGGGGATTAGGCATTAGGTATCCAAGACTAATGAATGTGGCTATGGGAGCAAAATTATTATGGAGAACAATAACTGGGAAAAATTTATGGTGGAAATAAGTTCCTCTCAAAAAATACTCCGCCACTCCACTTCCCACTCGCACTCCTAACGTCACTGGTTTTGACCATCAGCCCTCTCTCATCTACACTAACCATTTGCACTCCTACAAACTCGATCCAATTTTATTTTGTTTCTATCTACCTTTTGTTCCATCCCTCACTTGTTCCCTCTAGGACAAATCTTTTGTTCCATCTTCCCATCTCATAAGACAACACTTTCAAAGCTTATTTCCTCTGCTCAAATCCTCAAGTTTGTGACCCTTAATATGATGCACATGTATGTCTTGGAATTCTTGGATTGATAGAGAGCAGCAACTGTAACTGTTGCATTGCACTATTTTCACATTTTCCTCTCATAGGATATTAAATTCCACTTTGATTTCCCTGACTTTGCCTCTCATGCACTTGTTTTGAAATTCACCCTCGGCTTTATCTCCAACTGTTTCCCACACTCCCTCCCCCATATTCCTGTTATTGATATCAATCAAACCCACCTACTCTCAGACATTTAAAAATGCCACCAAGGCATTGCGGATCCTTTAATATGCTTTAATATTTAAGAAATTATCTATACAATCAATTCAAGTACAAATGTTAAACTGTACCTGCAATTCATTGATTATAGTCTATAGGCAATTGTAAGGAAGGGTTTATCATAAGGAGGGGGGTTAACTTGCTGTACTCCCTTAAAGTCTAAAGATAATTGCATTTTCTTTAAACACAACTAGTCTTCATCAGGTACTTTAATGACATTACAAGTGTGTGGGATATTGAGACCTGGGATAAATGCACATGATGTACTCAAAAGGGGGAATTTCTCCTCCCTTCTTTCAAAAGCTTAATAGGGTTGTGTCAGAACTTCAAACAAACTTTAAAAAAAGGTACATCTTCTTTCACTCACAGCCTTAGGTGTTTCACCCAATGTAGGAAGGCCAACCAATATTGCAAATATATCTCTATATTTCAACTAACTGTTATCTACACAAAAAACAGACTAAAGATAGAGAACAGATCAAAATAAACAGGGCCCAACTTTCATTGATGTCACTTGATATCTCCTATACTTCCATGTTGCTTAAAATAAACCATCCAAATTTCAATGTAATAAAAAGCAAATTTTATAAACTGATCAACAGTAGATATGATGGCATTTATTTTCCGTCTTTAAGAAGCACATCTCATTCTTCACCAATCCAATACGTAAGCCCAAAATGAGGAAGCAAACTACAGTTGCAAATAATACACATAACAAGCAGTTCAAAACAAAGTACAGTTGCAAATAATGCACATAACAAACAGTCCAAAACACACCAATTTAAGTTATATACATCAACTCCAAAAGAATACTGAAAGGTCCAAGAGACTTACAGAAAAGAGTGGTGAAGATAAGGGAGAGAAATGCAAGACAAGAATAGAGGACCAGAAGTTTGCACCAATGTGGAAATAATGGAAACAAACAGCAGGCTAGTGTCACAACAGGAACAAGGAACGAAAGAATAGTTTGCCAAAGTGGTCTCCTCTTTTCAAATGTCCATGCAAAGAAGCAATCATTTTCTGAGAAGACTTGTTCCTGCAAAAGTACACATTGTGTCAAAATAACTTGATCAAAATTCTAGCATTAAATTTGTATTACAAGGATATAAATATGTGGATTATGAAATAAACAGAGGTAATTGTAAGATAGGATGATGCCATAAATCAAACCAGATACTGTGCTGGGATATTCTCAAATTCAATGAATCTATGAAAACAAGATCAGGTATGTTTCTTTCTGAAACTTGGTCATAAACAAACACAATAACAGGGAGTCACATGAATTGCCTTTCAAAAACAGAAAATAAAACGACCATTCCAAATTATAAAATATTAAAAAGTAAAAGATTTCCAGAGTAGATCATTATTAAGGAGTTGCTCCTGAAAATTGGAAGTGACTCTCATCAAAATAATGGTTGGATGCCACCTTGGTTCACTATTTCCACTCCATTTTAACTTGTTCATGCATGCAAGTAGGGACTCTACAGCCCCAAGGGTTAGCTCACGCAGTGATGAGCCAGACATGAGATCTCTTCCCCAAGCTGGGGAGGTCACGGGTTCAACTCTCTTGATCCTCTGAGGGTGAGGTGCTTGGAACTTAGGCACCAGTGGTTTACCCTGGTTACCACCCAATGTCTGAGGTAAATTCTGTGGGAATTTCCTGTGCTTGGTTATAAGGAAAAACAGAAGTAGGGACTCATAACAATCGGATGTAACTATCTGCTTATAGCAGCTTGAAAGACTTTGCAACCTGCAATGGAACTCAAGATAAAAATAATTGGATGGGCTCCTATGGGAACTTTTTACTTTCTATAATTTGAAATGAGAAAAACAATAATCAAATGATTCCATCCCTAATTAATAGTAATAAAAACACAATTTCTTTTGGGGTTCACAAACATAAAATATCTAAATAATAATTAGATTAGTTTGGCAGTCAAGAGACTCTAGATTATATTATACAATGGAATTGCTTTGGAACTCAGTTGCCTTTCAACATTTCTGGGATGGAAACAGGTTGAAATGTCCCAAACACACTCTGAAAAAATTTCTGAGACATTCCCGATACAGAAATGACTCGGTAATGTTTCTGAGGAGTTCTCCATATCAGAAACATTTCCGGGGCATTTCCCATCCAAAAACATCTGAAATAACACATTTACCAGCGTAAAAGTTCAAAAAAGTAAAAGATAGAGGCCCCCCAAATGGAGTGGGACCCATGTATCACCTGTTTGTAGCTAAAGTCTAAAGAAACACTACAACAGAAGAAAAAAAGACAAAAAATCAAAAAACAGAAAAATTGGTATTAGCAGTATGTGGCCCATAGCTATGAATTATTTTTGGAGTCATTTTTTTAATATTTTAATATACCATTTGCCCATTTCCTAAAATTTTGAAAGTGCATTTCCAAACTCATACCCATTTCAAATTTTGAAACCATTTCCTTGTTTAATGTGACTTTGTGTGCTATATGTTTGATGATAAACAAGGGAGATATTGCCTGTCAAAGTTAAGCCATAAATTAACGAATCTATAGACTTTAGGACTATAACTATTAGATAAAAAGGAAATGTATGACTTTAGCCCTAGGATATCCAATAGGCTATGATAAAAGAACAAACAGACCATTATAAACTAGCATTCATACTTCAATCCTAGAGAGTTCTTCCTCGTCTTCTATGGTTACACATGCATCGTAACCTATCTAGGATATGCACATTTTTATTCAACAATATAATTACTAATTTTATGAATAAAATGTTATTTTCTAGTTGTCCTCTGCTATTGCTAGTTATTTCCCAATGTTGGGCATAACAAGTGGTATTAAAACCATTTTTTACCAGAGACTTATCACCCAAGAACAAGATGGATACAATGATCCTCGAAAAGATTCTAGAAAAATTGAAAGACCTGGATCAGACTGTCATATGAAGCAAGGAAAGCATTCCAAGAAACAGGGGAAACGTTCCAAGTAAGAAGGAAATGAGTAAAGGATTTGAGAGGGAAAGAATTAAAGGACTTAAAGAAAAATCACAAAGAGTGGCTGACAAGGTGGGATGCTAGCAGCAGAGAAAACAGTTACTCTCCCATCTGAAGAAAACTCATAAAATTATAAGCAGTGCCTAATCAAGGGAACTGAGGGTAAGATGATAATAAAGAAGATATCCCACATACAAACAATGTCGATATCAATGATAAAGGAGCTAGCAACTCCTACTCCAAAAAGAACATTGAAGATGAGATCAAAGAAGATAAATATAGGTATCAACACCTCAAAAGATGAACTTAATAAATCAAACCCTATTAGAGTCCACGCAGAAAACTGATAGCCCTCTAACTCATGTGTCATAAAATCACAAGAATATAATTGTTTACTTTATTCTATTGATTCAGATAAAGACGAATCCAAATAATACCAATTGTGTTGAAATGATAATAATTTTTGCCTGTGGATACTTATGGTTAAGCACCCTCATTGGTTGTATCACAGGTTTATGGCTTAAGAGCTGACCTAGTCAACATTATTTTACATTACTTTAGGTAACAAAGGTTAGCCTAAGCATTTATGTGGGCCCATAACCCCCTCATGGAGGGAGATGCCCCACCTCATGAGTTGTGTATACAACTCATGCCTCATTTGTAACATCATATTGATTCATCTTGTGATTGATTCTTTAGCCTACAGACACCTTCTCTCTCGCTCTCGCTCTCCTATTGGCATGACATATTCTTGATTGGTACTACTATAAATCTGAAGTCCTTTACTTGGTTGGATTATGCTTTGTTGAAGTTGTCACTGGACATCTCTAACTTCAACATGGTATCAGAGGCAATGTGGCTCTTCCTTCCCTATCAAACGCTATTTTCAGGGCTGTTTTCAGTCTAAAACTAGGGTTTTCAGCACTTTTTTTAGACAGCAGCAAATTAGGGCTTTCTTCACCAGCGACCTCCTTTGGTAGTTTTTTGGTCTTTTCAGCAGAGTTTAAGGGGATACTTAAGAGATTTGTGCCCTTTTTATGGCATCGCTCTCCTCTTTTCCCCCCTTTTCAGACCCAATTATACATTTTTCAGGGTAATGCAGCTCTGAAACTCAGTTTTTTCAGACCTGTTCCAGGACAGGCGCAGTTTTCACACTTTGTTTCCCCTCTTCACTACCAGCAACCTCCTCTTTTGGTGATTTTTTGGCTTTTCCAGCAAATTTGAGGGATTCGTAATGCAGATCACTGCTCTTCTAAGGCAGCACACAAATAAAGATGATCCAGGTTTTTTGGAACAGCACTGGTATTATGTGGTTTTCTCCTATTTTCAAGGGTTTTGTATGAAGACATTTGCTGGTGGTATCATCATTGCATACCTGGGAATTCAGAATTTCTTCTTTAGGGCCTCTAGGGGGATCGATCAGTCATATTTGATCCAGAGAATTGTTGGGCAGCAGAATTTTCTTGGTTATATAACTGATTTGAGAAACTATTGACTAGTGGCATTTACCCTAAGGGTTGCGGAACTAGGGTTTCCGGATCATCTATATTGTAGGATTTCAAACCTTTTTTTTGCCCCTTTAGCAGGATCTCTTGAAGTCTTCATAGAGACATCCTTTTGCTGGACTGGATGGACTGTTTCTTCGACACACTTATGGTGGTGTACTTTGCAGATCAGGTTGAACCAGATTCAGAATATAATATCCCTAGTACTGACTCCATCTTATTTGGAGATATCCTATGCATTTTAGGGGTTGTTACCTTTCTATTGCATGCAGTGGTTGATGATTCAAGGCCTACTCCTCAACTTCTAGCCGTGGCCCATAGTACCTCTCAAAAGCCTATGGCCGTAGATCCCTCTCATCTCCTTTGATGTAGTTTTCACTCATAGGTCCGCAAGATCTGTCCCACTGTATTTTATTGATGACTCTACAAATGATCCTCAACTTCTTTTAGTGGATCACCTTGTTTGTGTGGATCCTTGTCTTCCACACTATGATATTTGTCCTTCTTGGACATATACTATATGCAGGATTATTCTCTTGGTTTCTCTTGGATTGGCTTTCAATGGATGCTTCAATCTCGTCAACGGATAGTGCTCCTTCAGTTGACCAACCTACCTCAGTGGCTCTCCATTCCAGACTTCATCTGGAAGCCCCCTTTCCTTGGTTGTGGAGCCGCGAGCCATGCTGGTATTGGTACTATGGTGCTTTGGGGAGGTTTTATCTTCAAATGGCCTGTGTTCAACATTAAGGGGGGAAGGTGTGATCTATTGCTCTATCTTCTTGGCATCCTATTTATCTTTAGGGAGGATGTTGTATATAAGGTAGACCCTATGTACAAGATCTAAGTTGCACTCTATGTTGAGATGGGTATCCATAAACCCTCTCACTTCTTTATTTTGGCTATGGCCAATCACCTGCTTGAGTTGGATATTCACTCGCCAACTTTCTCTTGTAGTTCACCCACCATCACTCGCCAACTTTCTCTTGTAGTTCACCCACCATCACTCATGTTGAGTGATGGTGGGTGAACTACAAGAGAAAGTTGGCGAGTGAATATCCAACTCAAGCAGGTGATTGGCCCCACCTCATGAGTTGTGTATAAACACAACTCATGCCTCAATTGTAGCATCATATTGATTCATCTTATCAATGATTCTTTAGCCTGCAGGCGTGATTCTTAAGCCTATGGGCACCAACCATATCTCTCGTGTTCATGGGCTGTCTCTCTCTCTCTCTGTTCTATCGGTATGATCTACTCTTGATTAGTGCTGTTATAAATTTCAAGTGCTTTACTTTGTTAGATTAGGGTTTGTTGAAGTTGTCACTATACATTTGTGAATTCAACAGATTGACCAACCACCATCATTCTTACCAAACAAACTTCTAAAGGAAAAGACTCTAAGAAAGGAAGGAATCTACTAACTAAGGCACATATATGGAGAAAGCAAGATCGAAGGCATAGATGAATTGCCAAACAATCCCAATGTCAAACACAACACAAAAAATCACTGAGAAAAAAATAATTTTTTTCTAAACAACATGATATTTTAGAAAAAATCAGTGAGGCTATGAAATAAACACCAGTATAAGCCCGAAATTCAATTTTTTTGTTCATTTATTTGGTTCATTTTTCTATCGAAAGTCATAACTAGCAACATTAAATTCTAAACTCCTTTATCTTTTCTTTTCTATCATTTTACTTAAACTTTTTACATTGCCATTAATATTTCCCGGATGCTTGAGAGTGGTTCCAACCTCATCCAATTTCATGAATATGGAAATGTATCTTACTGCAAAGCTTGGACCTGGCCTAGTGATTGTAAGATAGATCAAATTGCACACCAACTATTTATTCACCAACTCATTTACCGCTTCAGAGTTAATGTGGCTGATAATTTCAGCCCAACCTCCATAGGTGAAGAAGTTGATTTACAATCAGGGATTCTAAATTTCTCAACAAACCTTGGCATACTTTGTAACACAAAGGCAACACACTCTTAGTTTGCCAAAATTCTACACCTAGGCAGTGATGGAGGCACAAAACAAACGTGTCAAAAAGTACAATATACATGAGTACATGAAGAGGTGGTTTTTCATATTCCACTTAACTAACGACTAATTAATAATAAAGTGTCTTAAGCCAATCTAAAAGTCATGACTTGGTGACTTTAAATCAACGTTGCAAATATCATTTCAGGAAATATATTGTTGAGGGTCCAGACCAGTGTTGCACGAAGCGGGAGCATGGGAAGCGTCATTTTCCATAAATCCTCGAAAGCGAAGCGTCTGTATATATATATTGCATTTATATTCAAAAAACATGTAGAAAGACAAATTAGTTGCAGAATATATGAATACATGCATATTTGTACATCAATATAAATAGAAATGGCATCCATACTACATAGTTCATCAATGATTAATCATTCGAGCATCAACCATCTAGATTCTAGATTCTAGCCAATTTTGGTAGTGGTTGACTTGAGTGCATCTAGCCAATCATGAGTCCATCCTCCTCCTCCTCCCCTATATCCAATGCAATCTGTGCATTTGTTGATGTGGAGGATGACCCCTCAAGAGGATCACCATCATCAAAAGTGACCAACTCTAGCACTAGTTCATTAAGATCCAAGCTGGCTAATGCCAACTCAACACTGTTGTTCAAACCCATATCATCAAGAAACACATCCCACATCTTTGTCTTTCCCTTCAACCACTCTTCTCTCTGCCTGTATATAAGATGGAGGTTGGTGTGCACATACACCACTAAGTCACCTGACACGACGACAAAGAGAAGAGTTCAACAGAAGAGTTTATACTTGAGTGAAGGGTACATTTTTACTAGGGTCGTGACAAAAGAGTTCAACAATCAATGCCACCAACATCAAGGTACATAAAGGGCTTGGTTCTCTTGATTAAATGTCAGTTCCATACCCTCATACATGATAGAATCTAGTGGAAACATTGCAATCTTGTCAATCTTGAAATCCTGAAAACTGTTAAGTCTGCTGAATTTTGAATGGGACCTAAAATTCTACTCTCTCCATATGAAGTCCAATGAGGTTGGAACCACTCTCAAACATCTTGAAACAATTAATGGTAATGTTAAAAATTTAAGTAAAAGGATAAAAATAAAAGATAAAGGAGAATGTCACTTTTACTTAACATTAAGAATTTAACATTACCATTAATTACTAGGGTGGGTGAAATGGAGGGGGTAGGGACCTCTTTAAATAGCAGTAGTAAGGCAAAATAACCCTCAGCTATACACCAAAACACCTCATTCCCCCTTGGAAGCGCGCGGGCCTTCCTCGGAAGCGCATATGAAGCGCCCTCCGAAGCGCACTTCCAAATTTCTGAAGCGCGCTTTGGACCAGGCGCTTCAGAAATGGCAGGAAGCATGCCAAAATCCCCCGAAGCGCGCTTCCTAAATTTTGAAGCGCGCTTCAGCCAGCACTTCCTGGACGCACCCGCTCGGATCGAGCTTCGGGGCTTCAAAGCGGGGAGGGGAAGCTTCCTGCAACACTGGTCCAGACCGAAACTTATCAGAAATATTGGGGAAAATATCGATAAGAATAAACTTAGAATTGAAGAATTCTGAAAATATCAAACAAATTGGCAACTTGAAAAACTCTGGAGAAATCGGAAATGTCAGGAGATATCAGAGATATTTGCAGAACTGCTTTAAATTAACATGTACTTTATATTTATAATATAAATAACTTAAGTATGTCCTAGTTAGACCATTACACATACTTTGTCATCCTCCCTTAATGGTCATACCAGAGATTGTGCCAAGCTTATCTCTAAAGTACAGAAAACTATTTGGAGTCTTGGACCAAGAGGCTTGGTGAATATTTCCATTGTCTTCTCCTAAATTATACGATATTGGAACATTGTTTCTTTATTCTCCACCAGTGGTTGGATGAAGTGGTGATGCACTTACACATGCTTTGTTAGATCATGAAAAACAAGGTTCTTTGCCAACTTCAGGATAACCTTGTTATCACAGTAAAGTGTGGTAGGATCAGCTTGTATGACTTAAAAATTAGCAAGTATTCTTCTCAATCAAACTGCCGTACATGCTGCACTCATTGCCACCCTATATTCAGTTCCAATGGAAAAAACCACATAATGCTTCTTACTCAGCCATGAAAATGCACTTGTGCCAAGGCTGACAATATAATCCATAGTGAACTTCTTGCATCAACTAACCTTGCCCTGTGGAAAGTTCAAAAATCTGCACTTCAAAAGACTTCAGAAATTTCACCTCATTTACTTGACATTCCCTGGATTTATTTCATAGAACTTTTAGCCTTATAGTTGAATGTGAAATATTTATTACAGTAGCAAATACTTCAATTCTGTCCAACCTTTTCACTGGGCAAGCTCATGAAGATAGACACCAAAGATGTACTTGAAGGAGAGATGAATATCACAGCCCTAAGGGCACAATCTCAACCAACACAAATTTGAAAATTATTTATATAACAGCAGATTTGTAACTGCACTAAATCCGATTTATAGTTTCATCTAGCCATGCTAAAAAAACATAACATTTCAGCCCGGTTGTCCCAAAAAATCAGCTTACTAAAAAAGCCATGAAACTACTCATAACAATGAGCAACCAAAATTTGATTTTCAGATCTGCAACATATAAATTTAGGACAGCAATTGTACACTTCATATATTACACAAATGAAGATAAAATACAATACCCAAGTCACATGGTTCATGTTCGTGTTTGAATTTGGCGAATATGAAACTTGAAAAAAATATAACATATGCCATTAAATGATATATATATATAATATATATATATATATATATATATATATATATATATCATTTAAAGGCATATGTTATATATTTTTAACTCTCGAATTATATGATGAATTTTATTGACCATTTTTGGCT
Organism: Picea engelmannii; assembly: GCA_009831015.1. Classification (NCBI taxonomy): domain Eukaryota; kingdom Viridiplantae; phylum Streptophyta; class Pinopsida; order Pinales; family Pinaceae; genus Picea; species Picea engelmannii. Next base: position 474,151 of record ML779879.1, on the reverse strand, counting down.
AAGCGATGCATGCGTGTGTGTGTGTGTGTGTGTGAATTGGGTCTAGCCCAAGTGGTTGTGAGATGGACTGTTATCCTCCCTACCCAAGTTCTAATGTTGTAAGTGACATGTTGAGCTCATAACGAGTATATTGTCGTAACAGCTTTGAGCCCTGTTGTTGACCTAGCCTTGTGCCCTGAAGAATCTAGGGTTTATCTTGGGTACCGTCCTCAGAATGAGAGTAAGTGCCTGAAGGTTTTCCCCGGACTATGTAACTTGGATATATATATATATATATATATATATATATATTCACTAAATGGTTTACCTGGGAGGAGTTGGATCTGGGAGAAGATTTTGCTGAAGCCTGGAAGGTTTATACAGAAGTTTTAAAAGACAGCAATGTTAAAATAAGAGAAGATGATGATCACTTGTTATGGTCCCTCAATCCCACTAGAACATATGTGCCTAAACTAGGCTATAGAGCACTTACTGAGGAAGGATTGGAGGGACAGCAGGTTTGGTGGTGGAAAATCGTCTGGAAATTAAGATGTCCTTCCAAAAATAAAATCTTCATGTGGCTGATGTTAAACAATAAGGCTCCTACATGGGAGGTACTTTAGAAAAAATTTGAATGGCCCAGGTTGGTGCAGACTATGCCAACAAGCAAATGAAACCATAGAAGATTTAATTCTTGCATGTTCGTTTACAAAAGAGGTTTGGAAAGAAGTGGAAAGCATGATAGGGCTAAAAAACGTTTGGGAAGCAGAAGATATAGAAGAAGCTTTCAGATCATGGTATTCAAAAAAGGGCACAAAGAAGATCAAAGCCCTCCCCCTCAACATAGCTTGGGGAGTTGTTAACCCCTAGATTTTCACCCTTGAAAATCTTGAGGGTTAAGAGCCAGCATGCAGCATTAGGGTTGGCATACTGAGATTTTTCCAAAGTTCAGCACTTATGTTTAGCAGGAGGTTGGTTCCCACATGAGGCAGGTACATGATCAGTGCATGGTTGTTTGGTTTGGAGTCAGAGATGACTTCGTTTCCATGTATTTTGAGAGATATGCAAGTGTTGCTAGTTTTTAGGAGACACGGTTTGAGTGGGTCTCTTGACAGTTTGAGGCAATTCTGAGCATACAGTGTGAGTCCTTGCAGGATTCTAGGCTCGATGACACTTTTACGGGCAACATGCTGAAGATTTCTATTTGTAGCAGGTTTTGCTCTAGGCCCCAGATTCAAATTTTGAGAGCGCAATATTGATCCTTGAGACATCCATAGTCTTTTGAATCTTTTCCGAGATGATGTGGCTCATATTACTATTTTTAGCAGGTTGGGAAACAAGGCTCGCATGTCGATTCTGATCGCACATTCGAATCTCTTGCGGAAAGACAAGATCAATGAGTATAATATCATGGACATGCGAGGACTTTTTATTTTTAGCAATGTTTATTTTTAGCAGCAGACACATGAAGTTGCTCTCCTAGTCATGCCGAGCATTTGTGGAAAGTTTGGGTCAGTTTCGACAAGTTTCTAATTTTTGGAACCGGATGGCTATTTTTAGAAATTTCTATATTTAGCAGGTCCAGTCATTGTCCATGCAGTGCCAAGTGGCACCCTCAAAGGTCGACATGTGGTAGTTCTCCAGACTAATGTGGCATCCACCTAAGCTAGGGTGCATATTCCCAAATTAGGGGGTCGCATAAGTTCACTTGTGTCATCTCCCTCACGCTTTAGTCAACTGAAACTTCACTCATGTGATGGCAGCTAATTGTAGCCTTCACCTACCTCTTCACTCCAGTTGACTTAGGCACTTTTCTCACTCTCACTTCCACTCATCCTCTCTTCCTCAATACGCTTTCTCCTCTTTCATTAATGTGGACGCATGGCTAGTTAACTGGCAGCATGTCTCAATTACTTGGACATGCAATTATGTTTAGCCTCTCTCATGCATCCATGCGCCTCACCTACCCCTCTCTCACTTAACGCGCCACTCACTCCATTCGAATTATGTGGTGAACCAACCAGGTTCACTATGTAAACATCCAATATAAATAGGACAGTACGCAATAATCCATTAAGGATAGTAAATATATTTAATAATAAATGTATAAGAATGAATAAGATATAAGATGATCTACAATGAGGATGAAGGTTTGTATATATACCCACGCAGAGGTGCCCTTTCATAAGAGACATGACCTTTCATATGTCATGTCTCTTCATAATTAATTATTACTTATTAGTTATTTATATTTACATATTATATATAATTATGTTTGTTACATTGCCTTCCCCTTAAAAATGCTTTGTCCTCAAAGCATGTTTTAAGGAGACGCTTATTTCTTCGTTCTAGCTTGCAATGTATTCGCAATGTATTGCAGGTGTTGTTAAAATTGATGATACCAGACGATATGAGTGACGAAGAGTTGAGCAGAACTGTCGAGTTGTGAAAGAATCTGCCCACCCTAGTTCGATCTTCTGCGAAACTGAGTGTTTATAGGGTTCTCATTTTGTATAATATTGATATTCTAATTGGTTAATATATCTACTCTTATGATTTGAATGTCGAGAGGGAGTTCTCATAACATGATTTCCCTTTATCATCCTTGTAGCATTTTCTTCTTTTGACTTTGATATATGATTTTCTTCATACGGCGATGTTGCATTGTTAATGGCTGAATTTTGATTAGTAAGTTTTCCTGGATCTTCCATCGTTTGTACTGCAGCATCTTTATATGTTTTTTCTTCAACTGGATTGGCATCTTCTTGAGCTTTAATGTCTGGATTTTCAAGTTTCTCTTCTTTTGGTTTTCTGATTTGTTCTAGTAGCTCGTGATTGAGGTTTTTCGAACGAGAACTTTCTTCATTTTTTTCTGATAGGTTTTTCTCATGTTCTTGATTCTCTTGTTCCAACTTCTGAACATATTGTTTTCGAACCTTTGACTTCTTGATCTGTGTAAGTAATTTTTTACTGTGTTCTTTTAAACGAGAATTTTCTTCACTTTTATCCTTGATAACTTTGTCAAATTCTTTTTGCATTCTTTGCATTACTTTTTTATTTTCTTGAAGTATCACTTCTGAGATATTGTTAAGTCTTCTGGTGTTACGCAATCTGGCGCTAATGTGGTATCTTGTAATGTTATCATTTTCTCTTTATAGGGGAATGTCACAAACTTTTTCTCCATGTTTAGTATGAAGGTACCTAGACTTTTAAACCAGGGTAATCCGATGACGATGTCAACTTCTTCTTGATACATAGTTGTAACATAGAATTGAGATATATACTCATATTCATCAATCGTCACTTGTAACTCCTTAATTCGAAAATAATCTTCCTTTCTAATTATATTCTTCTCTGGAATTAATAATTGATTTGCCAAATCAATATTCATATAATTTGCATTATAGTCCAAGCTAATCACTATGTTTACCTCTCTTCCTTGAATATTTCCCTTTAATGTCGAAAACCCGCAACATACGATTGGACAACCTTCATAAGTAAATCTTCCTTTCATCATTTTAGAATTTGGCTTTCGTCGATATTTTACGAATACCTTGTTTTTTTTTTACTTGTTTAAAAATAATAAAAAATTCCTCTCTTCCCCTTTTTTCACTTCTTGTGGTTTCTTCTAAATACTTCGAATTTGCCCCCCTTCTTTTTTTAAATTTTGATTTGAAAATTACTTAAATGTACCCTTTTTTTCTTTATTCAATAAAACTTTTAATTCCTCCTTTAATAATCCAATACAATTTATTTTATTTTTTTTAATATATTTGCTTTTTGTTTTTTTTTCTTGGGGTTATCTTCCACCTTTATGTTATCCTTTATTTAACCTTTTACTTTAATTGAACTTTAAAAGTTTCGTTCCTTTTATTAAAAAGTTAATCATTCATAAGTTAACTTTTTTTTTTTTGGGGGTCGTGGCTCTTCTCTTGGAGTTGTACGACCGTATAATTGTGAATATCTGACGGGAAGAGGGGGAGACCGGTTAACGGGTTAAGTGGGCTTTTGCGGGACTTGTCGAAGTTGTTAGATAAGGGTAATAGGGAGATAGCAGGATCGGGTCGGGGACTGTCGGGTAGGTGGCGACAGGGGGTGGGTCGGCGGATAGGACAGGGTAAGGTTGGGGATAGGTTAGGGCAAGGTCTGCGGAAGGTGGGTGGTCGGGGTATGTGCGGGGGTCTGAACGTGGGGGAAACGCGAGTGGAGTGGACGTTGAGTGGACGCGGAGTGGAGTATGTGGGTCGGAATTACGATAGTTTAGGAATGGGTCCGCGGGGTGTGTCAGGGTATGATATAGAATCTGCGGGAGTGGGGGGTGACGGGTGGTAAGTCGAGGTATGATATAGAACAGTGGAAGTGGGGAGAGGAGGTGGGAACCGCGGGGAGTGGAGAGGTGAGATACAGGGGGTCTACAGGGGTTGCAGCGGGGGTTGCAATGGGTTGGTGCGGGGCAGGGAATGTGGGGATGCGTGGACTGTGGGGGAGGGAAAAGGGTGTGGGTCACGAGAAACAGGTTACGGTGGGTATTTCTTTTTTCTATTAATTTTTTTTTAATTTTTTTCTTTATAATTTTTTATTTTTTATTTATTTTATTATTTTTTCTGTATAATTTCTGTATTTTTTTTCCTTCCTGT
>ML779879.1:408237-461817 GCA_009831015.1 Picea engelmannii | reverse complement strand
TTTGAGTTATTATGGGTCATATCTTAATTAAATTCACTAAGAAGGTCATAATGGGCATATTACTTGGAGAAACCTCTTAGTGTGATAGCTCATCGGAATCGGGAAGAAGAGCACTACAGGATAAGATGATGAGAAGTGACTTTTAGTGGCCGTAGAAGCCATAAGGATGGATAAATCACTTTTTAGAGGTAAAATGGTTAATAACTTAATTATTAATTAATTAAGTGATTTAATCAAGGAATAATAAAATAAAGTAAAAGTCACTTGGAGGGAAAAGGTCAACAACGAATTAGGGTTTCAGCAGCGAATTAGGGTTTAGAAAAGCTATAAGAGAAGGGCCAGCGACCTAATTCATCATGATGTAAATTATGACTTGTCATTGAGGAGAAGAGGCGCATCTCAGGAGAGATAGTTCAGTAGATTCCGGGAGGAAAACACCAATTGGTTGATTTCGGTGTTGAGAGACACACCCTAGTCATCGGGGAGATCATTCAGGTCTTCCATCATTCTTCAACAGCAGTTACACAGTGTTCAGCAGCAAGGGCACATTCATCCAGAGTGAGGGCGCAGCTTCTGAGAGGGTTTTTAGTCGACTTATCCCATCCAGGGAGAATTCCGAGATTTCCCTCCGACCCATTTGAGAGGAAGGCAAGGCGCATCTTTTGCCTAGTTCCTCATCAGATTCCTACGGAGGAATCAACTAGGGCGCATTTTCCAGACTTGGACATGCGACACTTTTGGCGGATACATTTGGGGTTCCAAAGCAAGCATCAGGCCATATTCAGGGAAACCCTTCCGACCCATTTCCCAGTAGACCAAGGTGGTCATTTTGAGACACATCTCGTCCGATTCCGACGGTGGAATCATTAGGACGCATTTTGCCAGAGAAAGAGGGGCGCATTCCCCCAGGGGGATCCATCCGGGGTCCAAACTCACCAACAGAAGGGTCCGACAGTTACCAGTACTGAAGACTAGAGCAGGGCGCATCATTTTGGACAGTTTCCAGGCCATTCCGAGAAGTACAGCTCCCAGGGCAAACTTTCCAGACTTCCAGCAGTTATCGCCAGAGCTGCCATAGTCCCAGCGCATCCATTGATTCCGCAGTGCTCCCATATTCCGGGTATTATCTTTTAGTTGCTTATTTGTATTCCAGCTAAGATCCTTTGTATGTTGATCTAGTCGAGTATTGTCAGTTTATTCAGCCGCATTCGACCATTTTGTAATCCACAGAGATATCATAATATAAACTTCGCAGTCCTTTATCGCATTTGTTATTTGTATGATCATTTATATGTTGTAAACGATTAATCCTACACACACATTAGCAGTGTTTCCTAGACTAGCCAAGTCAAGAACATTACATAGTAGTAGGGTAGCAGTTGTGCTTGTTTCTATATGAGATTAACAATATGGCCGCAGCTATGAGGCCACCAGTAAGGTGGAGATTTTCAGCTTTTGACCCACTAAGTTTTGTTGCATTCAGAGATTATCCTCATGAATTACCTGCACGTAAATGGCTTAAATGCTTACCTTTGTTTGCAAGAAGGTCGGGAGAATCAGTTGAGGACCACTTGGCTGCTTTTCAAAATTGTTGGATGATTTTGAGGTGGAACATGAGGATGTGGCGATAAGAATGTTTGTGTCAACCCTTGAGGGGGAGGCATGAACATGGTACAAATCCCTTCTGGATGCCTCCTTTGATGGATGGGATTCGTTCCAAGAAAAGTTTACAGAAAGATGGGTGAATAAGCCAGACAATTCTTCCTTAATTAATGTTTTTACTCATATTAAAAAAAATAGGGATGAAACTGTCATTGATTTTAATGCTCGTTTTTCTAAAAATTATTATAAATTTCCTATTACTATAAGGCCTAATGATGCTTGTGCTTTGATTTTTTATCTTGAGGCATTTGATGGCATTTTGGGGATTTTTCTCTGAATAAGGAACCTCAAACTCTGGAGGTGGCCCAGGTTGTTGCTATTAAGTTGGAAAGAGATTTTATGGCAACCTATGGCTTCATTCTGATCCATGACTTTCAACTACCGATTGTTGAAGCAGTGCAGGAAGTCTATGTTATTGAAGATGAACCACAACTTTCACTGTATCAAGTTCCCGGAGATGAATAGGAGGGTTATAGCCCAATCTTAGATGATATAGAACCAATAGCTGCACCATTTGAGTCACATGCGGAGTCCAAAGAAGATGAAGGTGAAGATTTGAATACTCAAGAGTGTTCATTGGTTCCTCCCATTAGTGAAGATGAAAAGTTTCAAGAGGATGAAAAGTTTCAAGAGGAGGAACCACAGGTTAACCAAGTTGAGATCAGTCAACATGAGTTTTTGCCTATCACGGCAATGGTTCAGGAACCACTTGATCAGATACCATTACAGGTGGAGGAGCCACTTTTGGTTCAATCAGAGGATGATGTCCCTTACACTTTGCTTACGATTCCGCAGCCCCGGGTTGTTCATCTAGGTCCTGAGATTGATCGGTGCTTGGATATCAGAGTTCATCATGACCCAGTTGAGCTCAGGATGATGGAAGTATTTCCGCAGATAGATTCTAAGAGTTTCGGCTCTCATGCATTCACGCTTGTTACTGTTGAAATACTATGTTATAAGTCCCAACCAACAACTTTCAATCAACTAGCAGCCTTCAACTATGCCTTCACCAACAAGTACATCAAGGCAGTTTTGGGTCATATGAGATTTCATGGTGGGTCCCCTTGGAAGGTTGACTTTGTTGACCTCTCTCGTTAGATTGATCATTTGGCTACATAGTTACATTGGTCCTTTGAGTATGATGATTTAATCATGGCAGCTTTGAGGTAAAAAAATTTGGGTCTAGGGTAGTTGTCTTTCCTTTCCGCATTGTCATTTCAGTGTTTCTTTCTTGCTAATTTTTACAGTTTAGGACAGTAATCTACATTTTCCTTGCAGTGTATTTTCCCTTTGGTTATCTACTTTAGTCTTTGCATAAGTGTCGCTGATTTTTTGCCTACTTATATCAGCATGTGGTCGTGTCTTGTGTGTCTTTCTTTTCTTGAATAAATGGTTGTCCACTAGTGTTTTTCCTGGGTCAAAATTTGAATGTCTATCTTATGCATGCCAAGCCTTTGTGTCTATCATTAGAGTGAGCCTGGAGGGGGGTCCCGTTTGTCATTGTTCCCGAAGCATTAAGCCTTTAGGATGGGTAGTTTGAGGATACATATGAGTGTCTTGAATCATCTTATGTCTTGTCTCCTCATCTCTTATCATTCAGTCTTTCGCTTTGAGTCAGTTGCCCCCCCCCCCCCCATCGAGCATAAGGATATGGTACTTGGTTCTTTCATCTTGATCTTCTTGAGTTATCACTTCACACTGAGGAAAGAGAGACAGAGACATCATTGTTCTTCTTATCAGCAGGTCATCTTGTATCGACTTCGACACATTATCTACAGATGACCCAGGAGTAGAGCACTTTCGCAGTCGTTAGCCTCATTGGTGGTTATTTCGCATCCGACAACGTTGAGTATCATTGGGCCTTGATTGGATGATCCGTGTCACTGTTCGACTTCAGAACATCTTTCACAGTGTCAGGTTGTGCTAGTACCTTAGGACCCATTGACATTATTGGTGGTGTTCTTTCACACTTCACAAGTGTTTACACTATCGACATCTGATGAAGTGACTCTCTCCCTTGTGTCGACATCAGCACATTTACCACGGGGAGGAGTGTACATTATTGGGTGGTAGCAGATAGCGGATTTGGATGAGACCCCTTGGTTTTCAGTTTTCAGTGGAGGATTATATACTTTGACTCCGTGGTCCATTAGATAGGCTTTGGTACTACATGTCAGCTTACTAGACCTTTTTATCCTTCCACACAGTTACAAGGGTACTCTTGGTACACATTCATCAGTTCACGGAGCATCATTGGTACATCTTACACAGTTCTCACGAGGCACCAATTTGATTATATGGACACAAAGATTCTTATGGTTCTCGACATCCCACAGGGGGATCCCGTCCCCTTGAGTCGCCACTTTTAACCCCTAGATTTTCACCCTTGAAAATATTGAGGGTTAAGAGCCAGCATGTAGCATTGGGGTTGGCATACTAAGATTTTTCCAAAGTTCAGCACTTATGTTGAGCAGGAGGTTGGTTCCCACATGAGGCAGGTACATGATCAGTACATGGTTGCTTGGTTCGGAGTTAGAGATGACTTAGTTTCCATGCATTTTGAGAGAGATGCAAGTGTTGCTAATTTTTAGGAGACACGGTTTGAGTGGGTCTCTTGACAGTTTGAGGCAGTTATGAGCATACAGTACGAGTCCTTGCAAGATTCTAGGCCCGATGACACTTTTCCGAGCGACAGGTTGAATATTTCTATTTTTAGCAGGTTTTGCTCGTGGCCCCAAATTCAAATTTTGAGAGCGCAGTATTGATCCTTGAGACATCCAGAGTCTTTTGGACCTTTTTCGAGATTATGTGGCCCAGATTACTATTTTTAGCAAGTTGGGAAACAGGGATGGCATGTCGATTCTGATCGCACATTCGGATCCCTTGCAGAAAGACAAGATCAATGAGTATAATATCATGGACATGCGAGGATTTTCTATTTTTAGCAGCAGACACATGATGGTGCTCTCCCAGTCATGCCGAGCATTTGTGGAAAGTTTGGGTCAGTTTCGACAAGTTTCAAATTTTTGGGATTGGATGGCTATTTTTAGAAATGTCTATATTTGGCAGGTCCAGACATTGTCCATGCAATGCCAAGTGGAACCCTCAGAGGTCGACATGTGGCAGTTCTCCAGATTGATGTGGCATCCACTTAAGCTAGGGCGCATATTCCCAAATTAGGGGATCGCATGAGTTCACTTGTGTCATCTCCCTCATGCTTGAGTCAATTGAAACTTCACTCATGTGTTGGCAGTTAATTGTAGCCTTCACCTACCTCTTCACTCCAGTTGACTTAGGCACTTTTCTCACTCTCACTTCCACTCATCATCTCTTCCTCAATACGCCTTCTCTTTCATGCATGTGGATGCATGGCTAGTTAACTAGCAACATGTCTCAGTTGCTTGGACATGCAATTATGTTTAGCCTCTTTCATGCATGCATGCACCTCACCTACCCCCTCTCTCTCACTTAACTCACCACTCACTCCATTTGAACTCACATTCTTTTCCTATTTTCTCCCACTCTAACTCATACTTTGATTTTTGCCTTTTTCACATGCTTCCATCATGCACCTAGTTCCTATTATTATCCTCCTCATGCGTCCTCTCTTCTTCCTTTGGATGTGTGCCCTCTCTAGTTATATATTGGAGGCTTGCCATTGGTTATTTCATCGGATCATTGCAGTAGCAGCATAGTCTCTCTCTCTCTCTCTCTCTCTCTCTCTCTCTCTCTAGTCTAGTAAGCTTCATCAATAAAGAAGTGTTGGCTTGTCTTCAAACCTCTTTATTCGCAGTATTATGGTAAATTTGTAATCTGATGTCATTTTCTGAACTATTTATCAAGGTTAATTTCGATCGTTTTGAATAGTTTTCATCTACTTTCCAGTCTATTATCACTGTGCTAACTCTGCAGGTTCCCTCCAAGCGTATAAGATGGATTTTCTTGCTGTTTTGGACTGCTTTTACACACTGTCCAAGACAAAACATCTCACTGATTTTTAGCTTTGAACGCAGAAATCAGACCTCATATCAACCAGCAAGGCACTTCATTGAGCCTAGGGACTCCCCCCAGAGGCTAGCGAGCACTAGCCCAAACGGAGAGGGGTTTGGTCAGTGACAATTGGGGCCCTACTCCTTTAGTTAGCTAAGTTTTTCCCACTGTCTTAACACATATCAGCTCAGAATTGGAGGGTAAAAATTTGTGCTAACAAGAGTATGGCTCACTAGGAATCTGAAGCTATTTGAAGGAAAGGAGACTCTCCTTCTCAAATGTGCAATCTAGTCTCTAAATATCCTAAATGCTTATCCATAGGTGGAGTAAAAACGAAAAATACATGAACTGAAAGAAGAGTTAATCAATATGGCTATCCCTTAGGCAAACTTTACTGGTGCCTCACAGGGAGGTCCTCCCACAGGAGGTGCAGGAGGAATCTTATATCTTTTTTCTAATCACTGTATATCCTCGAAAGCTGGAATAGGTCAAGAATCTAACAACTACTATGAACTGATGGCACTCAAATTAATTCTTCAGCTGGCCCAAGAGCATGGTGTTTCACAAATACAATTTTTTGGTGACTCACTTCTAGTTATCAAATGGTTAGGAAAGGAAACTTCAATCAAAAAGTTCACTTTACAGCCTCTATAAGATGATATACAACTACAAATGAAAGCTTTGTCACATATCTCTTTGTCTCACATATATACGGACGACAGAAACAGGATAGCAGATGGCCTTTCGAAAGATGGATTAGCACTGGAGCGTGGTACCTGGATTATATCCATCCTCCAGGATGGGCACTCGATTGAATTTACTCATGAAGCTTGGATATAATGATATACTTTTTTCTATTAAGATAATGGACTGTTTACAGCTATTACTTTTTGAATAATGTAACAGTTTATGTACTTTTTGAGATAAGCAACAACCCTAGTTTTGATGATACAGTTTGGTGATATGTTTTGAGAAAGGCAAATATGAAGAGAAGAGTTGTTGCTCTAAATGGATGTTAAGCACTTTTTTGAATGCTAGGAGGCATATGAATATGTAATTTTGTTTTATAAATAAAATTACTAATTTTTTCCTTGTAAATATATATATATACAGTTTAAATTATATGATATATGAATTTATATCAGTGTTACCAGAACCGGACCGGAACCGGTAAAACCGGCCAGTCCGACCAGTTCAAACCGGACATTCAAACCGCTTTTGACCAGTTCCATACGGAACCGGTTTTTTCCCGGTTTTTTTTTTTTAATCCGTTCCGTACAGCCGTCGTACAGCCGGAAAAGTGAGGGGATTTGCAAATTTTTTTAAAAAAATAAAAAAAGAAAGAGACTCGGCCAACAACTTTTGACAATGAAGACCTTTCCTGGATGGATTTGGATCCCTAGACACATCAAGAGAATGTGTGCACTGATGTTGCAACTGTATCTTTGCCTTCTGGACCAGGGGAATCAAGCTAGGCTCGGAATCCCGCTGTTGAGTCTACTCATGTTGAGGATGTAGATGATGACTCTAAGTCTGAGTCTTAGTCCAAGTCTGAGTCCTCTGAGTCTGAGTTTCAGTATGCAGATTCAGACTATTAGATTATGTAGTCTCTACTCTCTAGCCTCTAGCCTAGACTCTAGAGTTATTTTTGGACTTTATAGGCCATTTAGAGCTTTTTTGATGATGTATTTTGATTCAGAATGCAGATAATCATATGACTATGGAGTGCACTTGCCACTTACTGTTAGTGCTATTTTGGTTTTATACAATGTTACTTGTTATATATATATGAGAAACTTTGCAAATTTTTGTATACTGGTTTGGATTCACATGGATGCACATGAATATGTATTTTTTTTTCAAAACTTGAATATTTTATGTATTTTTAGTGACTGGTTTTTTGATGGTTCCGGTTTTTTGGGTCGACCGGTTCAACAACCAGTCTGGTTCTGGTAACTTTGATTTATATTATCTACATAAATTAAAAGGTTTTAAATTAGCATTATATATAGGTAAAATAAGATATAATTTTATAGTAAATATTATCACAATTAAAAAGATAAGAGGTTGATAAGGTATGCATCGTGGAGGGTAAGTTAAAATAGAGATAAGTTATTTATCACAGAGGGAAATGAAATGGGACTAGAACGAGAAAGACATTACATGTTCCAATCGGTAACAAGGGTGTAGATTGAACTCTAACCAATGACGAGTGTAACTTGCATCCAAACCAACAATGGGCATAGTTTGTGTTTTGATTGGTGATGATCGTAGCTTCCTTTTAAACCAACAACGACGGTAGCTAAAACTGCATTTTGACCAGCAAAAGGGAGAGTAGGCATTCTAACTGGCGACAAAGGGAATAAGCATTTCAGCTTTGTGTATGCATTTAAAGGGGCAAGCTAGGGTTTATATTAATTCAAGGGAAGATATTATTTTGATTGTTTCAGAGAACAAATATAATGCCCACAAATGAACATGTAAAAAAGATACTTTCTAAAGTTTCAATTTGTAATAATCGAACTTTAACAATTTTTTGGAGAAAATTTCAAATTCGTGATATTTCGAATTTCTTCCCCAAAATTGGTTGAACCATGTGACATAGAAAGCCCTTCAGCTCATCCCAAGCAATGACTCCAATTGCTTCCCAAACCCTAGCTAGAGCCTCCACCATCAACAGCACCATCAATACAAAGGCCTAGCAAGGCATCCTACAAAGCTATCTAGCCACACCAAAGGCTCCACAACAAACTAGCATCAACACCAAGTCCACTCTTGGATCTTTGAATCACTGGCATCCCACAAGCTATCAAGGAGATTCACCAAGTATGCATCACACAAATTTCACTTGCATCCAAGTGCCGTAAATCTTGCTAAAGGGTTTCATCCCACAAACCCTAGGCCTGGCTCACACCAAGACTTCAAGAGAAAACCCGACATTCCAAGTCTTCTTTAGGGTTTACTTCACATAAACCCTAAGCTTTCCAACTCTTCTATCACACAACCACAAAGACTCCAAGACAAGTACATACTTGAATAGTTCTTATAACAAAGACTTTCTCCTCTATTTATGTAAGATAGGTGAGGGAGGCCAACAAAAGAAAAGTGGACTACGACCACAACAACCTATTCTAAGTCACAATACGAGGTTTGCAACTAGAGCCCTCCTCTACCTAGAGCATACACATGCCACTAGGTGATTGGGCACCACCTCCCAAGTAGAGCACACTCTAAGTTAAGCCAACACTTGTCAACTCCTTATCACAAGGTTGTATGCAATCCAAGACAGACCCCCAAACTCAACACTCCTTCACATGTGTGCAACTAGGTCCACAAGCAACATCCATGGAGTGCCCTCCAAGCAAGACTCCCTCAAGCCAAACACACTACCTCCACCTATGTGTCACATGGTGCCAATGCTCCTAGGGCTAAGCATCATTCCTCCTAACGCTTAGTGCTCCTCCACAAGATAGCTTCACATAGTGTGCCAAGACCCCATCCTCCTCAATACATGCACTATGTAGAAGATGTCAATGCCACATAAGATAACTACCTCCATAAGAAGTGCACCTCCTCTAGCACATATCTCGAAGACATGCATCCACCTAAGTAAGCTCTCCAAATGCCAATCAACCAAACAGTGTCAAATACAGTAAGCGGCTAGGGTTTCACCATGCAACCCACATCACATGAGGTGCACTGCTAGCATGGTGTAAACACTTCCAAAGCAACCCAAAAGTTAACATGCCCAATCTAAATTTGTATAACTGAGTCGGAATTCCCTTTTTCTACCCTATAGAATGCCATACTACAAGGTACAAGGTACCCTTCACATACCTTAGAATTCTCTTGGCTGACATCCAATCATTAGCCTTAGGCGTTGTCATGAATCTAGAAATGCAATTGAATGCAAAGGTAAGACCTACGTTGGTGGTTGTAAGATAAATTATATTCCACACAAACTACTTATACATTGACTCATTTGTCGCTTCAGAGTTACACATGGTTGATCATTTCAAGCCAACCTCCATAGGTGTACATGTTGATTTACAATCAATGATTCTAAATTTCTCCAACAAACCTTGGCAAACTTTGTGACACAAACATAACACCATTAGTTTGCCAATATTCTAGAACTATGCAGTAATGAAGGAGACCTAGATCAAACATGTCAAAAGTTGAACGCAAAATAGATTCTACCCTCTAAATTGTGACAACCTCACTACTTATAATTATGTCCTCTACAAAAACCGCTCCAATCACCAAATCACCACTAATGCTTCTGACTTGGAGATTTGGATCAAAGATTCTTTTGAATCCAAAATCTATAACATATTTGTCAAATTTTGTATACTAGGCTGTTGAAACCTGTTTCAAAACATAAAGAGTTTGAATCAGCCTACATACCAACTGCTCCTTAAACCCAAAACCCCTATGGAAGATGCATAAATACTTCCCACCTCGAAAACACAATTGAGGAATGTGCTCTCTACATTCATTTGGTAAATATTCAAACTAAAGAACGTTGCCATAATTGTCACCAATTTGATTGTGACCAACTTCATTGTTGAAGAAAATGTTTCCCCTTAATCCAATCCTTCCTACTAAACAAAACCTTTGGCAACCAGCCTTGCCTTGTGTTTGCCCAACAAGCCCTCTACATTATATTTGTCCTATAAACCCATTGGCAGCCAGTGCACTTATTCTATGGAGGTAGCACTTCCAACATCCAAGTGTTGTTTCTTAGGAGAACATCATATTTGGGCTTCATGGTCATTTTCCCACTCACCATGCCCTTTGGCTTCATGATAATCCTGTGGTTCAATAAAATTATGAACAGTTGACATTTCTGCAAAATTAACATGTTCAATGTGATACCAAGGGAGCTCTTACAACATTACGTCTTCCAATGTTTTGTAGTACCACTATGATCTATGTTTTTCACCTTTTCCCTCCAAATCAGCATTGTTTTCAATCTGAATTGTTCTTATTTTAATGTCCAAAATAGCATGTGCAACTTGCATAATTACCCCTGATGACTCCCCTACTTCCTATATAAGTATCCCCTTCAGCGTGGCTCATTTTTCAGCTTCCAAGCAACCAACATTGTCAATTTCATATCTGATTTTGACTAAAATATACCTTAAGTTTTATCAATAATTACATCTCTCTTGATTACCACATTTTTGGGAGTGATGCCCAATAATCTATAGGCCTTGGATTCTTCACTATAATCAACAAACATTAGCTTTCTACACTCGGCATCTAATTTTGACCTCTTTACATCTGGAATCAACAAATCTGTTATAGAACCAAAACAAATTTGGACAACCAACATTTGGCTTTCACCAGACCGAGCATCCTTTGATGGGATGTTTTGGATTGCCTTTGTAGGGCTTCTATTGAGTATATTGCAGAGCACTACTTCTCCCCAATACTTGTTTGGTACAGCCCAACATTGCAACACAGATCTTGCCATTTCAACTATTGTTTTGTTTCATCTTTCCACGACCCCAATTTGTTGAGGTGTATAAAGGCATAGAAAGTTGTCCCTAAATTCCTTCCTTTTTTGAAAAATCAGCAAACTCATTTGAGCAGAATTATCTTCCATTATCAGAATGAAGAACCTTTATAAACCTTCTAGTCCCCTTTTCTATCGTTGCCTTAAAGATTTTGAACTCATAAAATGCACCACATTTCGTCTCTAGGAAATAAGCCCACATATTTCTAGAGAAGCCATCAACAAAGAATAGAAAATACCTTGCACCAAATGCCATGGGTGTCTACATAGGTCCACAAATTCCACAACACACCAAGTCCACACTACTTTATCTCTCCAATATTTTTCATTTAGCTTCCCTGCTACACGTGCCTCACATATATCTTTCCTCCCTTCTTGTATATCTAGCAATCAAAGTGTCATATGGGTTTAGCTTGGGTAGTTGGGAGGAATGATTGTGCCCTAAAGACTCTAGGGTTTACTCTGGGTACCATCCTTGAAATACAGGGAAGTACTCAAGGTTTTCCCCGAGCAGTGTAACCTAGAAAAAAAAATCTAGTAATCAAAGTATCATTTTGCATTTTCATTAGCAAGGAAAGTGATCTGGATTTATGAGGGAACAAAATGAAATATAGAAATATGACAGAAACACAAAGGTACAATAATGCTCAATTTCTATTAATGAACAAAATGTACAAGAACTGTAAAAAATGCAGGGCGAAATAAACTTGTTGGAATGGTGGTAGCTTATCTCTAAGAAGAGATGTGATGGCTACATGCATTCGCAAGAAGATGATTACAATGAGGCCGAAAAGGCCTTTTTAACATAAAGCATCAATGAGAGAACCCTAAACATCCAAAACCCTGACCCCAAAAGATGAAACGCCAAAAGGTTTGTGGGCCCCGATGTGGTTAGTTGAAACGTCAACTTCCTGGGGGCACAACTTTTGCATACGATCTTCGTTTGGGGGTCTCGGTACCTCGTCAGAAAGGTCTAGCCAAGTACACATTCTGTTTGGCCTAGCATGTTAAGGCTTCAAAATGGCCCCGAAAGTTTGGGACCTGAAAAACTGTAGAAAAACTGCCAAGATAGAAAATTGTGTTGTGAGCCAGTGGAATAGGTGTGTGGCCACCGATGTCCACCTGGATTAGAAAGACACTGAAAATTGGCATTTTCATACCTTTGGTGCACAATGCACTAGGTTGATGTTGTTGTTGCTTTCATTGCTTGTCACCATGGCATGTGACTTTGTTACATCACCTACCACAAACTTGTAAAAATCATGTTCCTTTACAACCAATGCAAGAAATTTTCCAATCTTCTTTTTCAGTACAAAAGAGTCATCTCCGCTCTTGAAGATTACATACAAATGTGGACTTTAGCTAGTTATTACACTTGCTAAACAAAGATTTAAGACATTACGCCTATATTATAAAAGACATTCTCAAGTATGAAACTTTTTCCCTGACTCAATCTGAACATTGCATCTTCCTTCCACATAATGAGCTCTATCACCCAAAATGACAAAATATGGACTCAATAAACCAATAAGATCTATTAGTCATGTGTTTTGATGCGCCAAAATCAAAATACTAGGCACTTGATTTGACTTGGGTTTGAGAAGAAACAAAGAAATAAAGCTCTTTTTCCTCATTTTCAGCAATTTTAGCTTGCTTTTTAGTGAGCTTTACATGCTCCAAATCATACATTTGTTTCTTACACTCAACCTTAAGATGTCCTACTTTACCACAATAATAACACATCAAATTCTTAGCGATTTAATTTTACCTGAATCTGAAACTATAGGTGCTCCTTCATTGTTGTTTGTCCCTCGCTTTTGCTTAACTTTGTACTTTGATGTAAAAGCACTTTTAGATATGTTATTGTTGTTCCCGCCTTATTTCTTCCTGTTGAGAATTATAGCTCAGACAGGAACTTCCACACAAGTTATGTGTGAACGTGCAAGAAGTAGTTCAAGATATTTTCAAAAAGTAAATTCTATTTTGCAATTCACTTCAGTTCAAAAGTGAAAAGCCTTATGTTTGGAAGTTGAGTCTAAAAAAGTGTATTTCATGTATGCATGACTTACACTAGGAGTAATCTCATAAATAGATTAGGGTTTTGATCTCAATTAAAACTATAAAGACAAGTCAAGATAGAGAGTTCAAAGACACAAGAACACTTGAGAAGTTGAGCAAGTTGAGCAACAGAGAGAGGGAGAGAGAGTACACAGCCAGGAAAGAGGCATTTCCAGGCAACAAGCAGTCCCATACAGAGATCCACACAGTTTTGTTTAGTCATACGGACATGGCCGTATGGATCCGTACAATTGTACGAGCATAATCGTACAGGTGTCTGTACAGTCCATACAGATAGGACATACAACCATACAGCAAACCGTACACTCCCAGCAGGTTGTTCCGCTCAGTTTGGGGTGTTTTTTTGGTATCCATGCAATGCTGTTTTTTTGGGCAACTAGTGGAGGTTTCCTTGTAAGTTTTTCGAGGAATGAAAAACTAGTTTTGAAGGAGTAATTACCCGTGTTGTGTGAAATTGATTTTTTTGCTTCCACTATTTAATTTCCAGCTATTGTGTGATTAATGCTATGGTCTGAAATTTATTTCTGCAATAATTAAATTCAGTGGACTACTTGTTTGATTGAGATCATAAAGACTTTAGTCACCTACGGCTTGGATTTTTCACTTTTCCATCTTTTCTTTTGTGACAGTTGACTTGACAACTTGTCAAAAGTCATGTCAGTGGCTTAAGAAGTGATATTAAGGGTTTAAACAAAGTTTTCAAACAACTAAAATTTGAGACACTTTTTAGGGTAATTACCACCATATCACTTGAATTATCTCTCGTCCTATGGCTAATAGCTAATGCATAATATCTTTCAACTTTATTAGATGCTCTAAATTATACTAAGTTGCAGGAAACGCCCTGTTAGCCCCCGTACTAGTACCCGAAACTCGGCGAAACATCGAAACGGGTATGAAACCCGGCCGAAACGCCGCCGGTCGTACCGTACGGTGTCTCATGAGTACGAAACATCGTACGGTATGGCCAACTGAGTT
Source organism: Picea engelmannii (assembly GCA_009831015.1). Classification (NCBI taxonomy): domain Eukaryota; kingdom Viridiplantae; phylum Streptophyta; class Pinopsida; order Pinales; family Pinaceae; genus Picea; species Picea engelmannii. The sequence goes on along the minus strand of ML779879.1, from coordinate 447,587 downwards.
TCGGACGGGTTTTGGCCCATACGATCGGTTTTCTTCCTTGTGCGGGCCCGTACAATTGTCTAAGAAGGCCACGAGCCCCCTTTTGCTCACCTAATTAGCTGTAAATTGAATTTTTAAGGAAATTTATGCTTTCATATTAGATTTTTATTCCCTTTTTTTTAATTCTGAATTTGAAAACATCTAGAAATGATTGGAACCCCTAACAGCCTAATATTTCCTATAAGAAAGCACTTGGTTCACTCATTCCTCACCGTTCTTGAGTAAAAGGAGGTTCCTAGAGCAGCAGCAAGCATTTCGGTTGTGGTTTGGAGCATTAGGAGCAATGCTTTGGTGCATTTCCAGCAAGAGGAAGGTTATGGGCAACAAGAAGGAGGGTGTGGGAATTTCTGAATTTGGTGAGCATTCATGGCAGATTTCCATTGATTTTTTAAATGTTTTTAGTGTTTTTGCAGCATGCATTCCTTCTCTAACAGTGGGCAGATTTTTTTACTGTTTTTGCAGCATTCAAGGCTTCTCAAAGTGTCATTTCCTCTGCCCCTGTAGCACCTCAACTAAGCAGGCAACAAGAATACTATCCTTTATGGAGGCATGTTACCAAGATCAAGCAAATGGGTGGTGGTGGGGGTTCATGGGAATGGAGGTGCAATTTATGTAAGAATGAGAAGGCCTTCAAGGGCTCTTACACAAGGGTCAAGGCTCACATTTTGCACGAACGAGTTCAGGGTGTTGAAGGTTGTTCATTTACCAGAAATCCAGAGGTGAGGGCTACATTCAAGAGAGAGCATGATGATGCTCAAAGGTTGAGAGATAAAATTGGTATGGGTAGCACTAGCAAGCATACTCCTAGCTTGGGTGCTAGCAATGAGCCAAGGATTGTTCATGAAGCAAGGAAGAGGAGGGTGGCCTTGATAGAAGAAGAGATGTCCAAGCCTGCAACTGCAAGTAAAGATAGCAGATTGTTGAAAACGCTCAACAATCAAGGGAGAGAAGAAGCCGAGTCTAGAGTGGCAAGGGCCATATTTGCTTGTGGCATCCCATTTAATGTGGTTTGGTCCCCCTAATGGCAGGATTTGGTGAGGGCAATTAACACGGCCCCTCAAGGTTTCAAGGGGGCAAACTACGAAAAACTTAGAACAATTTTGCTCAGGAAAGAGAGGCTACTACTTGATGATGTTCAAAAACCAATTCGTAGCTCGTGGGGCAGCACAGAAGTTTCCATTATCTCAAATGGGTGGACTGATACAAGGCAGAGGCCATTGATCAATGTCATTGCATCGTCACCAAAAGGAGCAATGTTCCTTAAAGCAGAAGATTATTCAGGTGAGGTGAAAGATAGTAACTTCATTGCTGATATTTTAATTGTTGCTATTGAACAAGTAGGGCCAGCAAATGTGGTGCAAGTTATCACAGATAATGCAATTGTTTGCAAAGTTGCAAGCTTGATTGTTGAGAGTAGATACAATCATATCTTTTGGACTCCTTGCATCGTCCATAATCTTAATCTGATTTTAGAAGAAATTGAGTCAAAAACTGAATGGATTAAGGAGGTCACAGGGCAAGCTAGGGAGATAATAAAATTCATCACCAACCACCACCAGTCTCAAGCAATATATCGAGAACACTCCAAATTGGAGTTGCTCAAAGTTGTTGAGACAAGATATGCCTCCAACTTCATCATGTTGCGTCGCCTTGTGGAAGTTAAAACTGCATTAATGAGTATGGTRGTGGGTGCCACTTGGGTTGAGTGGAGACAGGCAGATTAAAAGAGGGGAAGTATGGTGCGGAGGGTGTTGATTGATGAGGATTTGTGGAGCAAGATAGAATTCTTGCTCAAGTTCACATTACCAGCATTTGAGCTTCTTCGAGATGTAGACACAAACAAACCTTTCTTAGGAGAGATTTATGATGGCATGGATACCATGGTTGAGAAAACCATGGAAATTATTACACATGAGGCTCCAACTCTTCTTTTTGTTGATGTTGATTCCGTTGAGCATGTGAGATCCATCATGGTTACGAGGTGGAATGGATTTAACACTCCATTGCACACTTTGGCAGATGCTCTAAATCCTAGATTTTATGACGAAGATTTCATTGCTCAAAGCATTGGGAAGAGGAAGAGGAAGGCCCCACGTAAGGACAAGGAGGTGGCCAGTGGAGTGAAAAAGGCCTTCCACAGGTTGTTTCCAAGTTCTCAACAAACAGTGGTAAGGGAAGAATTTGCTTGTTTTGCTACTGGATTAGAGGATTTTGCAGACATATCATCTTTGGAGGAGAGGAGGACCATGGACCCGATGAAATGGTGAACTTGTCATGGGGCAAATGGTGTATATTTGCAAAGCCATGTCACTCATATTCTATCACAAGTGGCATGCTCTTCATCGGCGGAAAGGAATTGGAGCACCTATGGCTTCATTCATTCCGTGAAGCACAAAAGGTTGGGATCCCAGACATTCAAACCTCCACCTGGTGTCTCGTAGGGGTGAAGAATATGCAATTGGGCCTCATAAAGAGTGGGATGTAGATGCAGAATGCCCAGACTTGGAGCTCTCTCTTGGTTCTCTTGATATTGATGATGATGCAACAACAACTGCAAATGGAATTGCCTCTTCTACCCATCCAGGCTCTAGTTCTACTGAACATGCATCTTGTTCTATTTTTAATGATGAGGATGATGATGAGTATGACGTGTATTAGGAATCTATGTAATTGTTGTTGTCTTTTGCTCATGTTTTATTTCATTTTCAGCACATAAAGCCTCATTTATAAAGGCTGATTTTGGATATATAGCCTCATCTATAAAGACTAATTTTGGATTTTGTTGCTTGCCTCATGTAATAAATGATATTGATCATCTATGGGAGCTAATATAGATATGGTTTTCCTTCTAAAATGTCATTTATGTGTGTCATTATGTTTTTCTTGCAAGATAATGTGTTTTTCTTTTAAAAAAATTCATATATATATACGGCGTTTCCATTTTTGGAGGGTCACATTTCCTGCCATACCCGTTTCGGAAACTTCCAAAAGTTTGCCGGTTTCGTGCAACTTAGTCTAAATATGATTCTCGTTCCTCCATTTGCATTGAAAACAACATGGTTTTAAGGTAAAAGGCTCTACCTTTATATGAGGTTTCATGCATCTCCTATTGGCACTTCCATTCTTCCACATCCTACACTTGAGGCAGCATGTCAAAGTTAACTAACATTTTTATGAGCATCATTGCTTCTCTGATCTTGTAGTCATATTCATCTTGATCCATGAGTACTTTGTTTTCTGCTACTACAAATTCTACGACATATAGTGATCTAAGAGCTTTCCCAGTCATCGCTCCCAATAGGCACATGTACTAGAACATGGCAATCATTTGTTGCTTCCATGTGCTGAAATTATGCCTATTAAATTTCTCATAGAGCTCCAACATTAAAATCGAAAGTTTCATCTTCACCATTTAAAAACAAATTCACCAAGCACTAAAAAATAAATTTTCAGTTCAGAAATAGATCCCTCCAAACTAAGAAAGTTTACTGTTGTATGTAGGCAACTGTTTCAGACCTGCCAGAAGTTGTTTCAAGGTTGTCCAAGCCTGTTTCAAGCCTACCTGCACATGTGCTCATGCTTATACCTGTTGTCCATGCCTTCCTATGTGTCAGCTCACACCTCTATGGTCCTTCCTGAGGCTTATACAGCCTGGCTGAACATCTACTGCACTGCCAGAGGCATGTACGGCCTACCCAAACCTGGTACTACATTGTCTGCGCATCTGAGCCTATACAGCCCTGCCCATGCCTCAAAATGTAAATTGTACCTTCCACCTGCAGCCTATACAACCCTCCCCACTTCTTGAAATGTGCACATGTAGCAGATTGTACTTGCGCCTCAAAACAGTACCTATGCCTTAAAATGTGTGTTGTGCTATTGCCGACAGCCCTCTGCAGCCAGCAACCAAGGATTACACCATTCGACTCAAAATTCTTTTTATTTGTTTGATTTAATACTAATTTCTGTCCAAAAATTAAACAATCCCTAAACCAACCTATATTTTTTTTAAATAAAACACTAAACCAGCCTATAAATATTAAATACTAAAAACAGACGTATGTTTACTGTTTGTGCTGATTTTCTCTCCACTTTTGTTGGACTCCTCCGTTGCCCTTCATGTGCCAATCAATCCCTTTGCCACAATCCCTATTAATGTACCCATGCCAAATTTGTTCCTCAAGCATTTCAAATGCCTACTTCTATTGTGGCTCTGATACCATGTTAGTAAATGCAAATAACAGTTGTCTAAAACAAGTACACCAATGATGTGAGAGAAAGAATACAAAATACAATTTATTTTCAAGAAGTACAGTATCTGTGAGCACATAAAGAGGAAACTCTTCATATTCCACTTAAATCTAATAATCTAAAAAAACTCATCATATTCCACTTAAATCTAATAATCTAAAAGTCATGACATAATGACCAATGTTATCAGAACCGGTCCAGTTCTAGCAAAACTGTCTGGTCCGACCAGTTCGATCCAGTTTTGTACCAAACCGGCCATAAATGCACAAGCCGACTGGTTCCATATGGAACCATACAACCGGCAAGGGGATCACTAAAACTCAAATTTGAAAAAAAAAATCTCAATAAAATAAATAAGGTACTACACTAAATGGGTTCTGGAGACTCAGCCAGCAACTTTAGACAGACCTATCTTGGATGGACTTGGACCCACTTCCACAACCAGAGGATCTGAACACTGTTGTTGGACGGCTACCTTCAGGGCCTGGAGAATCAAGCCGAAATCCCATTTTTGAGTCTAGTCATGTTGAGGATGTAGATGATGATAAGCCAAATGATTCTCTCATATGATTAGATTCTAGAGTCTAGAGTCTAGACTAGTGTTGCCAAGAGCTTCCTCCCAGGGACCTCTTCCACCCTGAAACTTCGCTCTGAGTAAGAGCACCCCTGGGAGTGCGCTCCTAAAAATCGGGAGTGATCTCCAAGGATACCTACCACTGTAGGGAGCATGGCGCTCGCTAGGACACTCCGAAGTAGGGAGCATGCTCCCCGGGCGCTCCCTGCATGCTCCCTAAGGCGCCTAGATGTTCCATGGAATGAGGAAAAAATACCTTTTAAAAAAAAAACTTGGAGGTGGGACCTAGAGGAAATTTAGGCTTTAGGGGAAAGTAAAGAGAGAAATAAAAGAGATTCTCACCCACTCTTTTCCTCATTACTTTCATCTTTTTGTGTGCTTGAGGTTAGAGTGAGCAACTTGGTCTTATTGTAGGTTTTTGAGGAAGGCAGATTTATGAGAGCTTGGAGGAGAGAACAAAGGCTACCATCTACCTTGGAGGGAGAACAAAGGCTACCATCTACCACTGCAAATAGTTAGAGAGCTAAAGAGGTATGCCCAAAGCCCATTCTTTGTAGTTTTTTGTATATCCTTGTGTTGTTTCTTTTGGATTTTTCCTCTTCTCCTACTCTTTCCCATTCCTTCTTCTCCCACATTTTATTGTAGGTTGTTCATCTAAGACTTGAGGAAAATGATCTTCTTGCGGTTTATGGTTCCATTTTTTATTCTCATGGTCTCGGTGGGGAATAGGCATGAGAGGGACGAAGAGGATAGTGGTCATACTCATAGTGACCCATTATATGAAGTTGAGTAAGGATTGGAAGGGGATGAAGGTGGCAATGAAAGTGGCAAAGCTTCATTGACTCCCTTGTAGAGGTTTGTGACAAAACTTGAGGGGGTGGAACCACTAAATTTTTATGTAATCATGATTGTCATCAAGGAAAACCTTATACCAGTTCATATACCCATGTGAGGAGGCATCTTTGTGGGGTATTGCAGAGTGATGAGAATAAGGGGGCCATTGGGATCTCAATTTGCCCCAAGGTATCAAAGGAAGAAAGACAAAAATACATCAAGATAGAGGAAGTTGCACAAAGAATGCATGGTAAAAACAAAAGGTTCAATCTAATGCATCATCCAAATTTGGTGGCAACACAGTTGCATCCCCTCATGCTACTGGAACCTCGGGTCATGCAAGGGGTGGATCTAAAAGAACTATAGCAGATTTCCTTGATATCGGTGGTAGGGATGAGGTGGATTCAAAAGTGGTGCGGTTTCTCTACGCTTGTGGTGTACCATTCAATGTTCTTCACTCCCCCTATTGGCATGATATGGTTCAGGCCATCAACAAAGATGCCAAAGGATACAAGGGCCTCGAGTAAGAGAAAGCTAGAACTGTGTTAATAAATAGGAAAAGAGCTCTGGCATGGTTTATAGATGAGTGGGCGAACTGTGGGGTATCCATTGTATTCGACGGTTGGACAAATCTTAAAAACCAACATTTGATAGATGTTCTTGGTGTTTCTATTAATGGTGCAATGTTTCTTGCAACACATGACTCTTCATTCACTTCATCTACTCTAAACATTTCAAACTCATATTGAAAACCACTAATGATGTTGGTACTTCTAATGAGATTCAAATAATCACTCATAATGCAACAAATTGTAAGAGAACAGGAAAAATCATCGAGCGGGTTCATCTACGCATCTTTTGGTCTGGGCATTTGGTGCACACATTGAACCTTTTGATGCATGATATTGTCAAGCATAAAGAATGTGGATGGATTAATTACTTGTACAAGAGAGGGAAGAAACTCAACAATTTGTCATCGGGCATATAAGGGCCAATTACTTTTATGGCACTCACTCTAGGTCTCACACTCATTTGAGCATTTACTAAAGAGAAAACGTTCCAACATCAATCTAAATGAGGTATTGCTCCTACATCAATGTAAGATCATAATATATATATATGGAACTTTAGCACTAAGGAAGATTTGAGTTCACACTCATGCATTATAGGGCATTTAAATTATCATTATTGATTCTATACAAGGTATTCAAATGTATGATCTATATTAACATTAATTCTATATAACAAGGTATGTACGTTTTCTGTAAAGATTGCATTGCATTGATACAAAGAATTTTTCAGAACATCATTTAGACAAAAATTAAAGGACGAGAAAAAGAATTATGATGTCTCCAACAAAGTTATTCCATGGAAACACATAAGACTAACGTCCTATTACCTCATAAGCCTAAAATGAAAAAATACAATCCTCCCTTTATTTTTTAATTTTTTAAATTCTATGCTTTTTCTTGTTTACTTGATTGAATTTTTTGGAGGATACATCCTCATGTTGTTTCCAACAGATCAAAAATGAATCTTGAGCAATTCCTCAAGCGTTTCCAACTCATAAACAGATATATCCCAAATACCAGACACATCTGGATCCGAATCCAAATTTGATCCACAAAAATGCAAATCTTGGATTAAACCCAAGCAGATCCAGTAACATGTGAATGGTCTCTAATAAGACACAATGGGTCACCATCAAGAAGTGACTGATCAAGGCCTCCAATCAATATTTGACCAAGCATTCCCTTCACCTAGTTCATCATTTTGTCTCAACTCTTTCTATTGTTTTTTTTTTTTTTTTTACAGTAATGGTTAGAGGATTTTTGTATTAAAAACAGTGGACATGCCACTGGGTTCGATACATCGATAAAGATTTTCTTGTAAACAGGAAAACAAATGCTTGAAGATCCTAACACAAGACAAAGTCTGGGAACCAAACTATTTTAGCGAGCCAGAACGGCTTCGCATCATTACATCATTTCTAACTTGGAAGCTTTTTTTCTTTTTCGACACCGTCCGCCATTCACTGCTTTGGTCGTGAGATTGACTTTTCGTCGGGCCTAGAGGGTCTTCTTCGTCAGCTAGGTCTGCCCAGCGTGAGATTCGGGGTTCTGGCTGGATTGGCGACTTGGGAGTGGCTTCTGCCTTAGCTTTCCCTTTAGCGGGGGTTTTGGTTTCGGCTTCAGCTTCTGCTTCTTCTGTTGTTCCATGGGCCTTACTTTCAGAGTGTGTCTCCGTTGGAGCCCCCGTTCATCAGGTGGGTCTTTGGCTCTTGGACGACCTTTTTCCGGGTAGTTTTTCACAGTTGCGGGCTATGTGCCCCGTTTCGAAGCAGTTCCTACACCTGAAACTAAGATACTCATAGTCGAGTTTTTGGTTCCTTGAGTAGTCCTTGCCTTGAAGAATTATTTCAGCTGGGAAACCTTTGGTGAAATCCATTTCTACACAGATTCGAGCGAAGGTGGAGAGGGTTGGCTTGGAATCGGGGCTTCTGCAGAGGAACTTGCCAAGGCCATTGCCAATAGATTGAAGAGACTCATCCCCCCAAAAATGTAGGGGCAAGTACAGAAGTCTCACCCAGACTGGAGCTGAAGAGATACAGTCCGTGGAAGGGTCGAAGGCAGGGGTCCATAGTTGCATGGACATGCCTGCTCTGCCCCAGAACCACGACCCGGAGTTAAACACCTTGTCTCTATCGCTTGTAGATTCGAAAACTACCACAAAAAACCCCTTTGCACAGGGGCAGGTAATGACTTCTCCATCTAAAAGCAGGTACCAGTCGGAAGAGATCCAGGAGAGGAGCTCCGGAAGATTGGGCCAGAATCCGTTAAACCTACAAACCAAAGCGTGCTTGCTGTAATGACGAGCATGAGTTAGGGCTTCCTGCGACATTTGAATGGGGACTGTTGGAGCTTCAGGAACTGCTGCATGCAGCCCAGACGAGCGACCCTGACGAGAGGTAGCCTCAGGGGCTGCTGCAGGCAGACCAAAGGGGTTTCCCTGGCGTGAAGCCACCTCTTTGAAGGAGGGGGCCAGAACCGGAGGGAGGAGTCCTGAAGTCGCCGCCGACAAAGCACCAGGGGAAGCACATCCTTGAAGGGGAGAGAGCGGCCCGAAAGAGGGAGCCGAGGCCAAGGGAGGAAGGCCAGCAGTCGCCACCGCAGCAGCAGGAGGGGCGTCGTCGTGCTGAGAAGAACGCGAGGGGGAAGTCGCCATTGGTACCTAAGGAGATCTGCAGCAACTTCGACGGAGGAAGATAGAGGGCAGGAAGGCCACAGGGCCGACGACCTGCTAGAGAACCAGGAGTGCTCGGGGATCCCTAATCCCTACTCGCTCGTTTTGTATGAAGACATATCCCTCAACTCTTTCTATTGTTATGTTCATCTTGTTCAATCATTCTTCCTAATCCATTTTGATGTCACCTCTAACCATGTTGATTTGAGAACTTAAGCATCTACACAGTTAAAAACATGTCATTATTGTTCTTGCTTTCCACATTGTAACCAGATTTGCCTCCCCAATTTTTCTTGATCCCTATAATTTTGCCTTGCCTTGGAAATAAAATCTCTACTCCGATACCTCTTGTAATGAACCTATATACAAACGGGCGCATTACCACCACAAACACATATACTGGCTCAAAATAATGCAATGATATGACAGATGCAAGCTCAAAAATAACAAGAATAAGAGCCAAAAACGCAAGAGTATCTACCGAAACCTACACACCTAAGAATGGATTGCACCTGTAAATCCTAATGTTGCAGAGGAAAGCTCTCCAAAAGTAATAAAGTTGAATAGATAGTTAAAAATGATATGAATTACAAAATAAAGTAGGGACACCCCTTTATGGAGAGAGAGAGAGAGAGAGAGAGACTAACTTAAGCACAAGTTACTAATAAGAGTACTTAGGCCCTTATTACATGAAAGCCCTATTTTAAAGCATTGAAATATGACACCTAAAAACCAAAACATTATTACAAAATAGACTGTTACATACAATACAACATGTGTATTTAGAACGTAATGCATAATATAGATGTTGGGTTAGGTACGCAATAGGTCATGTCACATGGTAAAAAGGCCATGATTCCTCATTGACTTTGTTTTCATCCCAACATATCCAGGAGCTCAAACATAATCAGCGTTGATAGGACACTTGTCATTGAGGAGAGTTTGAGTAATTCATGATTGAGGAAAAGACAAATTGTACTTGTGGCAAGAAGCCAATGTAGCAAATTCTTATAAGGAAGCATATGGTTAGTGAAGAGATAGCCTCACATAGCATGAGTATCGAAGAATTAGGGAAAACAGAAGAAAGGTAATGCTTGAGGAATGTGAATGTTGTAAGGACAAAGTGAATTTAGAGAATGGTCTTTTCCATTGAGAAATCAAAAAGTACAAGACGTTTACCCCAACTTGCTTTCAAGTGATTGTGGATGAAACACTAATTGTGCACATGCTACACAAGGATAGCTTAAGCCCAATGGATGGGAAGCCTGACGAAGCACACATTAGCTAAAGTTGAAGCAATGAAGGGACAATATGACCAAAGGACACCCAAGCATATGTAGAGAGCCTAGGATATGTGGAAGGCATGAAGGATGGCATCTTGCATGTGGACTAAGGATAGTATGGTGATGAAACTTGAAAGGTGATTGACTAACAATGATGGCCTATAAGTGATACATAGCCTATCCAATGAGGATGGCTTCATCAAAGTGGGCATCCTAGATGCACTGGCCAAAGTGAAGAGGGCATAATACCTAAAGAAGATGTCTTACATAGAAAGAAAAAAATTGCATGCCCAAAGAGGACATCCTATCCAAAAAGGACATCCTATTTAATGAGAAAGTATTGAGAGATTAGGATGTTGTGTGTAGGAGGGACATCATGAAGAATGATAATGACAATTCACATGTATAAAGAGGAAGGCATCATCATGCAAGGTGAGGAGCATCTGCAAGAGCAACCTGTCATCTTGTAGGGTGAGGATAATCTACAAGAGAAGATATTATTAATTCCAACAAAATTTCAAAACAATGCTCAAGTCCAAACGAAGACTTAAAAACAACCAAATGGAACACCAAAGTAGGAATTGTAAAATAAGTGTCATGCTCTCTAAGGGGATTGTCTAAAGAATTGTCCAAGCATAAGAATGGATATGTGGAGGCGCCATGTTTCACTAGGGATCAATTGGCAAAATCATTCATGAGGATGAATATTTGTTGACAGGAAGGCATCATGTGTCTGATGGCAATAGTTAATGGAGTACACATAGCAGAAAAACAAAGGGAAAAACCTAGTTTCTTTCCTCCTTTTTCTAAAGACCGGGGTGGAAAAATTTTGAGGGAGGAAGTTTAAATGATGGACATCTCATATAAAATCAAACAAGGGTAAGCTAAAATTGAGGATGAGCAAGAGGGTAAAGCTAACAAGCAAAAGGACGAAAATGCATACATAGTTGATAGAGATGACTGAATAAGATGGAACAAACAAGACATCCACATGTAAGAGTGTGGCCAAAACTGAGAGCTAGGATGATAACAAAAAAGAGAGGAAACTCTGAGGCAAAACTAAGAAGAGAGGAGAAGATAAGCATTAAGTTTTGAAACCAAAGGATGAAGATAAGCACGAAGATGTAGAGCCAATTGATGAAAATGAGAACGTAGTTAAGTAAGACAAGGTGTTGCAAAAGGTTAAACTAGAGGGGCTTCCACAATCCCCTTCCAGTAAACCTATTATGATGGAAACCCAAGTAATAGAAATTGATCAAGTAATGTGTGCTTTAGTCCTGACTCCTATTAAAAGGAGAGAGGAATGGGAAGAGGAGGGTCATAGTGAAATTTTGCCACCAACTAAATTTACATCTGTGAATCTAAGTATAGGCAGAATGGGGGCTTGTGAATGTTTTTAGGGAAACATAGTTGCGGTGATCTCCCGGATCCTTTTGTTAGACACATGGATAATCTAATGTTATAAGTGGATTTCTATCAATATGAAGTAAAAAATGGATAAGTTCCAAAACATAGATTGTGAGAACCATTTTGGGATGGGGGTGTTACAAAAATTTCATTAAGAACATTGCCAAGAACAATCGCCCCCTCAACTAGTTACTAAGTAAAGAAGCCCCATTCCAATGGGATGAAGCTCAACAACTAATAATCAAAGATCCAAGTATAGATTTGATGTATGACGAGCCTATGAAACTACAGAAGAAGTAGTTTAGATGTAGTGAATACAAAATATTTCTTGCTTGTTGATGCTGCTGCACAAGATATGCATTGAGGTCACAGTGACTCGAGAGTGAGAACAGCCCTTTAACATATTTATTTATATAGATCTGTATTATCATACAGTATCAATCATTGTATCTCTGACAATAACACACAAATATCATTTATTTTTCCTACCACCAACCAACTCAAACCCATGAAGCAAAAGTATCAACGCAATACCCAGAGAGCAAATATTTTACATCATATAATTCACATTATGTCAAGATCATAGTTTAGAATGATAATTTCAGTAAGGGTTATATGGAAACAAAGAGTCAATGTACTTCAATACTAACAGTCCTCTCTGCAGATGACATGTCTTATCTAAAGCATGGTTACCAGACTCAGTTTGATGAAAAATTCAACACCTTGGCTCAACAAACAATCAGGGAAAAAATAGAGCAAAAATGAGATAAAAAAACTTACTTTCTGGGTTATAACAATCAGGGAAAAAATAGAGCAAAAATGAGATAAAAAAAACTTACTTTCTGGGTTATATAAATAGGGGTGAGTTTTTTTGAGATGTCCACCAGTCAAGCTTGTTAACCCATCAGCAACCTACTGAGAACTTGTGGCTTGGAGTTTGACCAATAACGAGTCAAACTCACAAACCAAGACTTTGACTTACCACTGAGATAAATGAGCCCATTTTGGCAAGGGAGCCAAGTTTTGACCTGCAAGTCTAGGTCAAACCCAGTGGGTCTGGAAACTATGATCTAAAATCCTTTCAAATGGCATGTGACTAAAGGAAAACTGCATGGTTAAATTAGACAATCTTGCTCTCCCTTTGAAACTTAATCACAGAGACACCATTCTCCAGACCAAACACAATACAATACAGGAAGAAAAGAAGGGAAAGATTGTGTAAGCTATGCAAGGATGTAGCCATACGAGGTGTTAAAGGAGAAGCATCGCATAACATCTGAAAAACCACTGTGAATTTAACTTTAAAGTTAACATTAAAAAATTACCATGTTGCTAGAAAAGGAGTAAACCAGCATCTTTTCCTTTGATTCTAAGCAATAAGCATGGCACCCAAAATGTGCTAAACTCATTTTCAATTGAAGAGTTCAAAACGTCTTCCTAAACTAGACCTGGAATGTATTCAAAATGAACTAGATTGACTCAAACATGCATAAGTATTATAAATAGGACTCAAGAAATGCAATGTAATCCAAAATCAAAATATCGCATCTTAATGACAGCCAGTTCCCTGACAGAGGCATTGAATGCTTTACACGTGTTTTTGTGGATTATAAATTGCTGGTTCTTCATAACGCTTATGCATGTGCATTCTCTATATATTCTAAGGCAATGGGCAGAAATCTACCGGGTAAATCTCCAAGTGAGCTGGCCAGGTTGATAATTTTTTTTTCCCAGGTCGAACCGTTTTCACCATACGATCACAACGCACAATAAGATTCCTCCTCAAGAGAAGATCCCCAATATCTTCAACTTCTAGTGATGAGTACTCTGTTCCCAATAGTTCCTTGAGATCTACATGTTTTTTGAAAAAGGAAACAAAGTCCTTTCCACGGAAATATTCAACTCTTGTCTCTCTTAGAATGGCCCATCTTGACTCTAGTTCCTTGTGGTCTCTTATTTTTTCAGCATATGCTCGAACTAAATCCACGTTTTTCCCCTGCTTCTGCAAAATAAATTATAATTCATTAAGAAAAAACAGTGAAAGTGAGAAAACAAAATTTAAGAAATTATAACACCATGCCAGCAAACTTCCAGCTAGGATTTGTTTATTGTCAACCATATTCTAAATCATCATAATTGAACAAACAAGCAAATCTCCAAGAAGAATATTAAAAATTCCAGCAAAAGGGAAGATACATGAAGCACATAAAATATTCAAATGTTTTAATGTAGTAACAAAGAGTCTGTCCACTGATATACTCAACCACAACTAGCACTATAAACATCATAGAGTGAAAAATAGCCTGTCAGATTGGTAACCAGCAATGCAGTATCAATAGATTACTGTACAGCCTGATTCCTACCATTACCATTATTAAAATAATAACTTTAAACTGAAGCAACTACTCTTACCTTGAAGCTAGACCACTCCATACCAATTATGTAATACAATTAAGGACATGATGAGTTGCAAAGCAGGACAGCATTACATTAAGCAGCAGTAACTATGATAACACGGTAACCAGCATACATTGGGACAAAAAGAGGATACATGCATTAATTGCAAGGTACTAATACAGTCAAACACTTGCAAGGTACTAATAGCACAGGTTTTATCAACCCCCCATCATAACACCAGTGTTGTTTCAGCCCTCTGGACTAGAAAAGAGGTAAAAGCAATTCAGTTAAAGCATCCTGGATCTCTTAAACTGAACATAACTATTAACAACCTTCTGATTTCATAACTATCTTATCTCAATGCACAGTTCCTTCAGTAGTTGTGGATGTTCAGGTAAAAATAAATGGAATGTTTGAAAAAAGTCTGAAAAAAGACAATTGTACACATTGCCTAGTGCCATCCTACCTTGATATAAGCATCAGAGAACTTGCTTCGTCGGCACACTGTGCCAGCCAGTAAGATAATCCTCCTGTCAAAATCCTAGCAGCCTCCCACAACATCCTGGGAAGCTTAATATGTCTTCATGCAACTGCAACATTACCAGTAGTTCAGCTGAAAACTGTTCACCACTGGTTCATTCTTAACCTTTGCTTGACATTACCCATATTCAGCTAAGCCCTATATATATTGATGAAGATGGTTATTTTGTCATCTTTTTCTTCTAATTGAAATATTGGTTGGCTAGTTATTTAAAAAGTTAAAATTCGAAGATGATGAAACTGAGGAATGTTCACAGAGTGGTCAAGGAGCATTCTATTGTAGTCCTAAGATATTAGGTAGCTGCGTTATGAAAGGCAATGCAAATAAGTTAGATGTGTCAAAATATGTTATAGTTCGTACACACAACAATTGCAGTTGTCAACTATCCGTGCACCTGTTAAATTTTCAAAAAATGCAATTGATTAACCATAGCTTTGTCAAACATGAGCTTCTATGCTTCCTACACAGAATTTGCCCTTTCGGTGGATTTTTCAAGTTCTCACCTAGTCTCCAAATTTTTATGCATTTCATACAGAACTCATTCATGGCCTGAAAGCAAATGGCATTCCAAGAGACCAACGAAGTTACGGTCATTTGAAGGCAACCATTTTCTAGATCAAAAATTCTTTAAATTAAGAAGACCACAACAAATCTGCTTCATCTTCACCATCTAATTTGGAGGTTTTTTGTATGGCTATTTATTATAACAAGCCACCTACAATGACAATAAGCCCAAGTAACAATGCCACATGCAGTCAGCAAACTCACCAATATTAACTGTTGCCAATAGAGCTTCCATTACATGTCTGGCCAACAAATTTTTCTTACTAATTACAACTCCTCAGCAACCCCAGTCTATCCCTAGTAGCATGCAATCCATAACAGCATTTATTACCTATCGCTTGCTCTGGGGTAAAATACCCTTCAGTGAGCTACCACCTTCAGGAATCAACAGCCCTCATTATTCTTTTACTAATCTTCACTATATATAGGTGATGATAGATCTGATGAGTTGTTGGATCCATGGTTAGTGAGCCAAGACTATTGTGTCTTTTGCTGTATGAAAGAATGGAGATGAACACCAAGTGACACTGAGATTTTGTGTTTTTTTCCGCATGGGAGATTTGTTGATGGGCACACTCTATTCCCTCAATTAATTTATCCAGTAGAACAGATGATTCACTAATTCTTGCAGAGTCCAAGTAGGTTGCAGTGCATGCTAACACTTCTTTCTATCTGTACAAAACTGCTATCTTGCACCGAATTTCAGGAAAAGAGGGGCAGGGGGAACAAGGGATGAGTTTCAAGGTAGGCAGGAAGGTACCCTCCAATCTCCAGGGGGAAGGGGAATGGAGACAACAAAATATTATATATATATATATATGAAATAGTAATGACAGTGCGAGGAATGATCCATTAAAAGATTTTTTTCACTCGCATCTTTGAATTTCATTAGCTGGTAGATATTGACACTCTAGAAGCCTCTGCCACCTGGAGCAACTATCAACCATGGGCCAATGCTATTGCTAAAAGATTAGATAGGATTTTTGTAAAGGATAATATTCTATTCTCTTTGGACTGTCTCAGTGCTACTATTTTGAAAACTCGTGGATCTGATTATTCTCCTGTTGTTCTGGAGATGAGAATGGGAAGGCAGAAAATTGCTTCTCCTTTCAAGTTAAACCACCACAGACTTGAATGTGGGAATTCCAATCACTAGTAAAGTCAAACTGCATCATTTCAATCCTGAGTTGGAGGATGGAACCATGAAACAGTTGCAGGATAACCTCTAGAGAATGAAGGCTCTCATTAAAACATGGGCCAATAAAACGTTCAGTGACTCCAAGGCTCAGCTGAGGACTGTGGAACAGAGGCCAGAGGAATTGAATTTCTATCTACTTCAGAAGGTATCCTGGTGGAAATGGAGAGATTGGAAAATGAGAAGCAAAGGCCGTCTGCAATTGGAGGCAAAATGCTGACAGAAGAGTAGGGCAGTCTGGTTGCAAGAAGATGATGAAAATACCTTTTTTTTCATACAAAAACAGTGGTCACCAAAGCTCCAAATACCAATTGGTGGGTAAGGGACGGGGAAGGGAATGCACCTTCTTTCAAGACATTTCTAAGGAGGCATCCTGATACTACAAGTCCATCTACACTAAACCAAGAAGAGAAAACATAAGGGTTATTTTGAGTATTTTATCCTTTGGCAGTGTTACAACATAATCTAATACCCACAGAAGTGTAAAGTTTCAAGTACCAAAGTGCTAGCCTTGTGTAACTCAGGAAAGCTGCCCACTGTCACCTCAGCAGTTCTTCCCCACACTTTAGGTTGACTCTTCTCTAACACAAGGGGAGCTTCCCTAAGGTAGGATTGTTAAGGCTATCAAGTGGATGCTCAAGGTCAAGTGTGAAGAGTAAGCCTTAACAAAACAAAGGTTGTAGTATTTGGAAGGAAATGGAAATGGGGAAAGGGATATGGAAAGAAAGGAAAGGAAGAAGAAGGGAACAAGGAAAGGAAGAAGATGTGCGACCTGTGACTATCAAACTATGGGCTAATGGAGTGATGAACTATTGCGTGAAATGAAAAGACTAGTTTGTCACAATCAACTACTTTGGTAGGCTACACGGTAAAAGGGGCTAGTTTGCCATATTCAACCATCAAATGGATGAAAGAACTATTTGAAACATTCATCACTTAGGTGTGTACTTACAGTAAAAGGAACTCCTTTGATGCAATTTACCCCTAAGTGTTTGCTGAAAATAAGCCATAGAATCAAGTCTTAGAGGGCTAGGGTGCCACTCATCAATACAAATGTGAAGGCGCTGTTTTATGGCTGAAATATACTTCCAAATCTGCAACTTAGTTGATAGAAGAATGGAAAACAAGTGCAGAAATAAAACAGAAAATAAACAAGAGGAGAACCTCCTCACGTTGCTTATTCCTAAATGAATATTGGATTCATTATTAAGCCCTCACATAAGTAAGGCAGCAAGAAGATTCTACAACATATAAACAACTATTGAAGAGCATAACAAAACCATACAACAAAGTAGATCAATACCTCAATGCTTCATTAATCTTCAAGCTTGATACACAAGAGAGCTCCACATCAATCATCTCCAAACTCTACAATCTCCAACCTTCTCCACTTCTCCAAATCCACAATCACAAATTCCCCATCGCCAATTTACCAAAATGAATCCAGAGAAAGCTCCTCTTTTGTAAAGGTAGTTTAATCTCTCTCTCAATAAAATAGAATATTTGCTAACTAAGTCCATGACAAGTCAAAGAAATAATAAAATAATGGATTAGTTAGACTTATCCCCATCATGGTTGACCATATCAAGTAGAACAATGTGGCCTTCATCCTCTCCAAGAGAGCACACCCCATCCAAAAATATGAAGGAATATACAATAAATCTCCAAGAGAGAGGGCGCATCACTAAAAATAGGCTCATTAACCAAGTAAAGATGTGACAAGGTCCACATATAGTGCGCCCTCCAAGATGCATGCATGCAAATACAATAAAAAATTTCTTGACATAGGATAAATGTGCTCAAGGTCCACCTAGAAAACTTCTCCAAGTGCACCCTCCAAGATGCATGAGTGAAGACACAATAAAATATTCTCCCCTAGGAGAGCACTCCATAACCACCATCTTGAAATAGTAATGTGGTCCACAAGGTGCATGAGCAAGTGTGCAACCACTCAAACATGTGAATCCCAAGGTAGGGCGCTCCAACCAACTCCATGTATAAACTACAAGGTGCCAAATAGATGGAGAGCTCCACAAAGAAGAGAAGTGGTCAAACCTCCCAAAATGGCAAGTGTCTTCAAGGGCTCTCTCTCCAATGTGCAACCACTTCCTCAATAAATAAATAAATAAGCTCCAAGGTGGTTACAACTCCTCAAAAATTGTGCAAGGAGTCAACAACGATAAAATAATGAATGCTCAACCAATTCCACATGGGTTCACCCTAGATAAGTGTGCCAACCTCCTCACACAAATGAACAAGAAGAGGGCACTCAAACAAAGAAAACAAACGGTTGACCATGTGTCAAACATAACCACTAGGGCAAGGGAACCCGCATAACTACCTCCCAGCACAACTTCCAATGTACAAAAACCCTCCAAAAATAGTGTCCATCATGCCATAAATCCACATGCAACCCAACAAACACCAAAACCAAAAGGATGGCCCCTCCACTCAAGCACATAATAAGAAACTAATGTGATCTGCCTCAACATGTGTGCCAACAAAGGGGTGCGCTCCATCAAAGTGTTGTACCATGCAAAATAAAGTTGTTCTCCTAGCAAAGCTTCACCATGGTACAAAGATAATACCAAAACATAAGCTCTACCTAGGGCACACCACTACCAAGGGATTAAACATCAATAATACATCAAACCTCTGGAAAAGGCTAGATCATCATGAAAGCATATGTATTACCCCCAAAATACAAATAAATATGAAGATACCTCCAAATGTGTGCCAATAAGGGGAGCACTCCACCTATGTCAATGTTCCATGTCATAATAAACCCATCCAAGTGTTAATAACCCCCAAATAGGCTAGGGCGCTCACAACATAAGCTCAACCCAAACTCAACCATGCTAGATAAAACCATTGAAGGACAAGGAAACATCGACGTGTGAGGAGCAATAACTCATCATCAAAACTTAGGGAAACCTTTAGTTGATGTGTTCCCTATCCCAAAATGCACCAAGGGTCAATCAAATATGTGAGCAAATGCTAAGCAAAACCCCCCAATGCTAGATGTGATCCTCCAACCACTAAAAACATGCCATACCACCATGATGAACATATGCATCAATAATTACTAGGGTGTTCCATCAATGAGAGCCATAACATCCCACATCATCATCGTCCAACCCCTTGGGGGTGGAGAACCATCACACATGCGTGCAAGGAGTAATACCATGATACTTATACAAGTCATATAAAGTACCAAGCATCATCATCAACTATCCACTAGCATGTTGATTCGTTAACAAAAGATGTGCAACCATGAAGAGAGAACCAAGCCATGACAATCCATCACAAAGGAGTAATGAGTATCCTCCAATCCAAAGTACTCAAGCAACCCAATTTAAGTACCATCCTCATGAAGCTAACATCCTTCAAATGCCTATAATGTGTGATGAAAATCACATGTGTAGTATGTTGATTTTTTTATATGAGATGATATGATAGATTTATTATTACAATGATGAATGTGCCAAATATATAGAGAACCTAAAGGCACATATGGTGACCATCCATGAAAGGATGCATCTCTAATAATTATAATAACTATTTATTATTATTATTATTATTATTATTATATATTAATAATATTATTAATAATTAATAATTATATTATTAATAATTAATAATTATATTATTAATTATTAATCTGGGAGAATGTCTTCCCGATGTTGTCCAAACATCAACACTCCCTCTCAACGAGGGAGACATTCTTCATCATGTCATGCTTGTCTCAGAAGTATACAAACTTCGCCCTAGACTCATGACACATGTCTGTCAGTCTTGGGAGATGTCTCTCTTCCACCTTAACCGAGGGGAAACTCCCTCTACGGCTCTCCCTCTGAGCCAAAATTCAAATCACCATGACTAGGACAAAGACCACACCAGGGTCATTCACCATAGGTACACTCCTATGAGTGAATGTTAGCCCCGGTGCTAATTGACACGTGGAAAGCACCTCGAGCCCATATTATTCCTTGTCATGATCAAGTAAGGACTACGCCTGGGCCCATTTACCACAAGTACACCTTTGTGATAAATGTATCCCATCTTCGTTGGTATGCAGCCAAATCTAGGAGAGGGTCTGCCCGATGCTTTCTCGGGACATTAACCATAGGAACAGCCCTGTGGGTGAATGTCTACCCAATGTTTCCACGCACTAGAGGAACACCAGCACATCGAGTCTCCTATTCTTTGAAGACTATGCTTGGGCCATTCACCACTGGTCAAATCACCATGACCAATCTTGGGAGAATGCCTGCCTGATATTGAAACATCAACATCATCATCATCAACTGCCACAACCTAGTCAGTATCCTGACACATGATACATCATACAACATCAACTATCTGAGCCACACTCTATCTGAGTAATCTGGGCATGATGTTGCAAGTATCGAGTGTTGTACACTCAACTTAGTATCCCTAGGCTACAAGGACCATTCTTCTTAATCCAATCACTAACTGTGACACAAGAAGAATGTTCGTCTTGTATCTCCCCACTCTGGTCACTATTGTGAACTCAGGGAGAAGAACCACTCTTCCCACTCTGGTCACTACTGTGAACTCAGGGAGAAGGACCATTCTTCCCACTCTGGTCACTACCTGTGAACTCAGGAAGAATGTACGTCATGGACCACTCTCTCCACTCTGGTCACTACCTGTGAACTCAAAGAGAATGTTTGTCCATGGTACAAACCTGGACCATTCTCTCCACTCCGATCACTACCTGTGAACTCAGAGAGAATGTTCGTCCATCAACACTCCCTCTTACACTTGTCAATGAGCCTTTGTTGATGTAATAATCTCCGGCATGCACCCAGTTGATGTATACTTCTCCTCACATTCACTTCTAGTTAGTATAGATTGCTCCAACCTGGAGTAGGCATGTGATAGCACCTCGAGTCTCTAAGACTATGCTTGGACCATTCATCACTAGCCAAGTCAGCATGGCTAATACTGTGAGTGAATGTATCATCCTCCTTAGCCAAGTCAACATGGCCACTCTAGGAGGATATCTGCCCGATGTTAATAGTTGGAGAACATCAATGCCCTGGGCCATTCACCACTAGCCAAATCAGCATGGTTAATCCTGTGAGTGAATGTATCATTCTCCTCGGTCAAAGCAGCATGACCACTCTAGGAGAATATCTGCCCAATGCAACCACCTAGAGAAACATCAACACCTCGAGTCTTTTCCACTCCTTGTCAAATCAGCATGACTAAGGAGAAAGACTATGCCTAGGCCATTCATCACTAGCCAAGTCATCATGGCTAATACTATGAGTGAATGTATCATCCTCCTCAAGGTCTAGCCTCCTGTCTATCAGTCCTTGAGGACGTCTCTCCCATCTGAATCTGAATCTGAAGAGGAATCCTTTCTGAATGAAAGTCTCTAAGCAACTAACTCTCTCTTAATCCCTGCTTCCTTGCAAAAATCACCGAAGTCAACGGAAGTATACTCTCCTCCATTATTTGTCCTTAAAACCCTGATCTTCTTCCCTGTCAAGTTCTCTGCCTGAGAAAAAAAAGCAGTCTTCTTTAATCGCTTTTCAATAGCCATCCCCATAGTGGATTACCAAACCGTCAACAAACGTTCCAACTTGGAATACCCGTGATGCAGTGTGAATGCACCACATATAGCAACTGCAAGAAGTCCCCGGTTTCTACGCCAATCATACACTTTGCATCCTGGCCTTCAATGCCCATCACATCGAACTCTCGTTTAAGGGTTATCGTGGCGACCGGATCCATAGTCACAACACACATGTCATCCCAGTGGTGAACATTTGAGACGATTAGGTCACCGCAACCTGCTAGAACAAGACAGAGAGTTAATACTACCGTCATATTCAAAACTCTAATAGAGCGGTGTGAATTCGGTGAACACTGGTATTCAAAAAGTTGATAAACTTGAATGAAATCGAAGGGATTCAATGGTTATCCCAGTGGAAACGTTTTCGCCATGAATGTTAATGCCTCCATGATGGCCTAACAGACGTACATCACGATGATTCTTAGTTTCCAACATAACTTTTAAATCAAAGTTTTGACAACGATGATGTACTTCGTATCTAAAGAAGATGGTGTACTATGGCCAGGTTGAATGCCTTCATTTTTATCCTAGGATTGATGATCTCAACCTCTCTCGCAACGGCACTGATGTCGTCAACCATTGCAGCAGCACTAAATAAATAGTTGGTTCAATCATCGGCAACACCATCACCAAATTCTACTCCTTATGCCACTACCCCCACATCCACTGTGAAGCTACACCACCTCTAGAGGGTCATCAAATTTCAGTCCAAACGTGGGGACATTGAATCCGATTAGAACCCACGCCAACACTCAACTTCTCTTAACGCATTCTCGTCTTCTCCCAACCACGTGCTTGGCCCATCTCTCTGTGCGTGTGGACAGAAAACATGGCTTGCAACCTTTCATACCCCGATTAATCTTGCGTGCTTCCTTCATGATTTTAATATGCACAAAAATCTCTCTCATTTTCCTGGGCCCTCCGGTGAAGGAGTCTAGCCCAGTCTCACTCTCATACCATGTTGATTTTTTTATATGAGATGATATGATAGATTTATTATTATAATGATGAATGTGCCAAATATATAGAGAACCTAAAGGCACATATGGTGACCATCCATGAAAGGATGCATCTCTAATAATTATAATAACTATTTATTATTATTATTATTATTATTAATTTGGGAGAATGTCTTCCTGATGTTGTCCAAACATCAACATAGTCCTCATGTTATATGAGGGGTAACACAGTCTACAATCAAATCAAACTACATAATCATCTGAATCTAGATCCTCTACATTCTCTACATGAGTATGCTCAACAACTTGACTCGATGCCCCTAAAGGCCCAACACCAATGCCTATAAATTGTAACCTAAGGCAATGGAAGTTCCTGCAAGTCCATCTAGGATAGAGTGGGATTATATAGCTATGTTACCAAATCCATTTGGCTCGAGGGATAGATCCACTGATCCCCGAATCAAAAATGGATTCAAATCCAAATCCACTGACATCTGCCTAGGATTCGCTCCGTGACACTGGCATGTAGTCTCATATATGAAACGTGGGCGTCGTGTACTCTGAAACATCCAAAACGGGAAAAGTTAGTCAATGTCGTATAGTGCAGAACGAGAAGAGCAGTCCACACCAAGATTGTTGGGAGTGGGGAGCGGAATCAGGAAGCGGGAGCGAGGATGGCAATTTTCAAAAATTTCCGAGAGCAGGAGGGTTTCGAGAGCATTTTTATATAATACATAAAAAATATATATTTTGATGCATATATATAAAAAAGCATGTAGAATGTCGAATCAATTGCAAAAAACAGGAAAACATAGATATAAGATCATTTAACTAATTGATTAGTGATGATCATTAAAGCATCAACCATTTAGTACACATATAACATCAATCATAAACATTTGTCATCAATAGATTGTAACAGACAACGTCAACCACAAAATGAAATAGACTTTAAAGCATCATATTCATTATCAAAGAGTTGTAAGATTCAATCAATAGTTCAAAACTTCAAAATTCAAATTTCAAACTTCAAAGGTAAACTGTCAAATAATGTTCATAAGTTCATAACTTCGTAACTTCATTGTTTACAGAACAAGCCATAATAAAGAGTCAAGACAAAGTACTAAGTTCTAGAGACTACTTCTAAACATGAAACAATAAAAGAGATTTAGTATATAGTAGCAAGTACTAAGTACTATGCTCTAAGTTTTCCTCTTGCCACGAGAAACTTCTAGTTTCTTCTCCTGTGATCTTTGAAGAAGAGTAGGAGTAGGTGCAAGTGATCGTGGAACACGACCAGCAGCTGAACAACCCCCACATGACAATGGACGTTGTGAAGATAGAGGTAAAATTGATGCATCTGGAATGTTGCTAGTGGATGGGGGTGGCATGTCTCCTCCGAGAATATGATCATCATCATGATCACCCAAAAGTTATGCTTCCAAGCGCTCTAAAACCATGGCTCCATCCTCCAAATTAGTCTCCTCTGGATTGGTGTGCCAAGTCGTATCTCTTTTACAAAAACCATTCCCCCCTACATCATAATAATTGGACAACAACCTCAAGTTGTAATGCACATAAACCAAGCTTTATGCCCAGTCTACATTCAAGTTGTTTCTCTTTATACTGTGGATGAATCTATAGGTGCTCCAACATCTCTCTGCAGAAGAGGTGTTAACGACCTGAGAAAGCACCTTCACCGCCAATTTATGCAAATGTTTGGTAGAGGAGCCATACATGTTTCACCATTTGATAGAACCCAACCTGTCTCGATCTTTGGTTGCATGCAAGTTACCAAAGACTCCATGCTCACTGGTATTTGCTCAATTCGCTTCATACTTGAGCACACTCCTCTTCATCAGGTACCAACTTGTCTAATGCAAGCATATATCCATTTTGCACCTCTGGATCTGTGTGTGGTTTTCTCCTTTCCCCACCCCCAGATGTTGGTTGGGCCAACCAAGATGAAGAATAATATTTTGGGGTAAGGACATATGACAGGGAATGGAGTGGAACATTCAAATTATCCCACCTTTTGACCACAAGTTTATGGATATGATCATACAAGATCGCATCCCTCGGATGAACAATGTCTTTGATTTGGCCTAGCATGTTGTCCATTTGCTCATACACCTCTCCAATCACCGACTAATCTATATCTGCAAATTGAATCATACTGTAAATGGGTTTAGTAAACTGCAGAATATACCGAACCTATTGCCAAAAATGGCCATCAAGAACTGTAGTCTGTCCTCCACCTCTTGAAAGTCACTTCTCTCAGATGCGGATGTAGCCACGTCTTTTAGATCCTACCATGAATCACTCGAGGCCATACTAGCCAATGCCTCTCTTACCTTCAATAGGCACCTAAAGGTGAGATAATAGCTAGCAAATCTAGTCTTTGCAATCTTTAGTAACTCCAACTTGGAGTGATTGCAAAAAATGAAGTGGGCCATGCTACAATCGATAATAAATCTTATCATCTTCTTCCCTCTCCTGTACAAAGCACCAATCCATCTATAATCATGGTCCTTCATTTTAATGATACCATGCATCAAAAGGTTCATTGTGTGAACCAAACACCCAAACCAAAATATATTGGGGTACTTATCTTCAATGATTGCTCCTATTGCCTTACAATTAGCAGCATTATCAGTGATGACTTGAATGACATTGTAGGGCCCAATCTCTTGAATGGTTTTAATCAAGGCATCTGCAATATTAATACTTGTCTTGTAGCGATATGAGTAGTCATGGGCTGAAAGGAAGACCGCACCACTAGTAGACACACCAAGAATATTTATTAATGGCTCGCCTTTCACATTTGTCCAAACATCAGATACAATTGATACCCCGTGTCGATTCCAATCATTTGTAAATTTTCCTAGAGCACCTTGGATTTTGGCTCTTTCCCTGTCAAGTCCCAAGGTTCTAGCTTTGTCATCCTCGGGGCTCCTATATCCTTTGGGGCACCATTGATAGCTTGGACCATTTCATGCCAATATGGTGAGCGAAGAACATTGAATGGTATACCACATACATAAAGACGAATGCGAAGGCGAGAATGCACTAGCATGGTGGGATGCGGCTAGACCAGTGAACATTCTCTATGCACTCTCAAGTTCAACCTTTGGTTTTTTGGCTTTGTTTTGTGCTACCTCCTCTTCCCTTTGGTATTTGAGTCTATCTTCAAGATCCACTTTGACACAGGTTCTGATTCCTACATTCTTACCTTCATCCCAGTACATAGTCCCACATAGATGTTTTTTCACACGGCTATAGGAACTTGTGTATTCTGTATGACAATGGTAGCATATAAATTTTGTAGTTCCACCCCCTTTCCCTCCGTTAAGCCTTGTGACATACTTCCACAGAGGTGTGTACTTCTCTTTGGCTTTTTGGAGATCATAATCATCACTATCATTTTCATTGTCTTCAGCCTCTTCCATTCCTTCCTCCTCTCCTTGGTATGTGTTGTCCACTTCTATTTATTCCACACTATCATGGGTATTTCGACGTGAACTTCCCACCACCACCATCATAATAAAAAATGGAACCAAAATGACATACCACATTGACATCATCGTCATCATTGTTGAACCTTGATAATAACTTGCTACCTGCAATAGAATAATGGAGGAGAAATGGGAAAGAGTAGGAGAAGAAAACATTCAAATATTCAACATAGCATAATATACTAGTTTACAACACATGCTTTTTTTTTAAAACAAGAAACAAAAATGGGCTTAAGAGCCTACCTCTTTGGCTCTCCAGTGGTGGTTGAATATGATTATGGTAGCCTTCAATCTCCCTTCCAAGCTCTCACAAATGGCAGCCTTCAAAGTTCAATCTCCCTTCCAAGCTCTCCAATCTCCCTATGGAAGCCTTCAATATTCCTTCCAACCTCTCCAATCCCTTCCAAGCTCTTCAATCTCCCTTCAATCTCCTCAAGAACTAGCAAGAACCCTCTCAAAACCCTCTTAGCAAAGATGAGTGAAATGAATGAAATGAGAAATAGAATGAGAGAAAAAGGAGTGAGTGAGTGTTTTAACCTCTCAATTTAACCCTAGGCTACCTTTCCCTTGGTTCCAACTTCCAAGTCACTCAAAAACCAAAAAAAAAGCCCCAAATCGGCCTCAAGCGTGCAGGTCCACGGAAGTGTTTTTTATGTGGGGAGCGATCGCTCCCTGGTCGCTAGCGCTCCCCAATATTCCAGGGAGCATTTTTTCCAATGAGGGAGCGTGCTCCCTAATTTCGCTCCTGAACGCTGCAGTTTGGAGCACGCTTCGGGAGCAGGGGGCTCCCCCGCAACATAGGTTCAAGAGCGCGCTCCCAGAACACTCCCGTTCAGAGCACGCTTCAGGAGCGGGGGCAAGGGGGGGAGCGCACTCCCCCGCAGCATAGGTCCACACCCAATATAAACTTTACATAAAATATATTATAAGTATATTATATGCCCCAATTACAATAGTTCTAACCATTCTAGACAGATGATGGTGCATTAATATATTAGACAGATGATAATTAATATATTAGATATATTAGATGGTAATTAATATATCATATTATACATTAGATAATGTGTACCATGTTATCTAAATATATTGATGTTAAATATTAATGCATATACATTATCTAAATATATTAGATATTAGTAAATTCATATTAATTAATTCATATCCAATATATTAATTATTTTATATAAATATTACATATTAAAAATATATAAAATTTATATATTTTTTTAATTTTAAATAAAACTTAATTTTAAAAATTAAAGAATATATTTATATTGTCTGTACTTGTCGTTTCCCCGCCATATCCAAATCCTGGCTTTTCAAAAAACTGGCCGCTCCATATCCATATCAAGATCCGAATCCTGGTAACTTAGTTACACAAATGAAAAGTATGTTTTAGGGCAGTTGTAGAGTTTTTATTTTTGTTTTTTTTATTTTTGGGGGAGTGAGGCTACACCAGTACAGAATAGGTCAAACCGGCCAGTTTCAAAACCAGTTAAAGTGACCGGTTCCAACCAGAAAGGCTAAAACCTGTCCAAACCAGCCACTTACGGTCCAGTTTGGCTGGTTTTGATCACTATGAAATCATCCATTTTTGGATTTCACTGTGCATATTGAAATCCTTGACATTATTCCTCATGTGCTAATCACAGACCGTGTCAGTGTTAGGGGACAGTGAACATCATCATCATCATCATCACAAAAATAGCTTCACGTTTCTCATATCTAGAGTTTATTTCTTTTGACAATAAAGACTCAACATACTAATATGTTTTTAAATCTACTTTCTGCATCTAGATGAGCAAATTATCTACAAGATTTTCCGGCAAAATAAAATTAGAAGCCCTTTCTCCTCCTTTTTTTCCTTTTTTTCAAAGTTTAAACTGTTCTTTTCTGCAAGTGCTAAGTTATTCTATACAGTCCAAAATTCATGCATGGAGATCATTTCACTATAAAAACCAAAAACCTACTGGACAGTAAGAAGGATGTTTCCTCAACTACTAAATCATGACGAGATCATTAATTAGGTCTGATCACATGTGCAAAAAGCTGACACAGTGGATTATTCATCACTTCCAAATAGGAATGGATTACATGTAGTCTTTACATCAGAAAATAAAACTAGGAATTATAACTTTCAGATTATAACAAATGTTACGTGTTACGTGGGGATGTGTCCCCCACATTTCCCACACTCCGGGGGCAGGCGGGTGCCTAGGGAAACGTTTCCCCACATCCCCCTTTTGGGGAAACTTGGGGAAACGTTTCCCAGTGGGAGGGACACGTTTCCCCAAAGGGGGGCATCTAGGCACCCCCCCCCCCCCCCANGCCCCCCCCCCCCCCCCAAATTTTTGTCCAACAACCCTTTAAGACAAAACAAATATAGGGGATAGAGCTTTGAGGAGTTTGTGACCTTGATAATTAATGGTAAGTAAAAGTTAACATTCTCCTTTATCTTACCTTTTCACTCTCCTTTATCTTACCTTTTCTATCATTTTACTTAAACTCTTAACATTACCATTGATTGTTTCAGGATGTTTGAGAGTGATTCCAACCTCGTCGGACTTCATATGGATAAAGTAGAATTTCATATCTCATTCAAAATTCAGCAGACTTAACAGTTTTGGGGATTTTAGGATTATAGCGTTTCTACTGATTGCACGATGATGAATTTGCATGGGATGAATTGCTATTGTTGGGATTTTATCATTATTCTTTTTCTTTTTATAATTTTAGAGACAGGGACCCCTATGCTAGGGACCCCGTCGTCCCGCTGTCCCCCCTGATTTCCCTAAAATTTGGGGGTGCTCCCACATATGTCCCCCATGTGCATCTCCACGCTCCCCCATCCCGGAAACTTGGTGGAACATTGATTATAACGGCTGTCAATAGGTTCAATGTCCAACCTTTGTCTTTGCATCCCGACAGTAGTGGGGAACCCTTGAGGCTTGAACCAACCAAGATAACCAATTCTTCCAGTGATTTGCAATGCTTCAGACACATCAAGTCCAGAATATGACAGTTACGTCAATCATACCAATATCTCACTTTGATCTTCCACAGCATCTAAACATTCCTGAATCGTGTGATGTTTCTAGTTCCCAACCTGACTTATCTGCCTGCGGATTGAATATCTCACACCAAGGTCATTCATTTCCTAAACGTCTACACCATGAAGCATGAAAAGTAAAGTGAAACAAATGGTCAAGTTAAGCAGATCAAGATCTGTATTTTTTCCCAGGATCTGTGTTTTTTCCCACAATACAGAGGTGTCATRGTACTCCACTTTTAATATTGTCCTTGCGAAGTTGATATCCTGGCTCTAACCAGATTAACTCCAACCTGATGTGGAAAAAATCAGCAATTACTTTTTCTTTAGTATAAAAACTCTTGGTGATCATGTATTCTATACAGTTCTGACACCCTTGGTGCTTGATTTATTTCATTAGCTATATGTAAAATAATGGTCAAGTTAGACAGATCAAGATCTGTATTTTTTCCCACAATACAGAGGTGTCATGGTACTCCACTTTTAATGTTGTCCTTGCGAAGTTGATATCCTGGCTCTAACCAGATTAACTCCAACCTGATGTGGAAAAAATCAGCAATTACTTTTTCTTTAGTATAAAAACTCTTGGTGATCATGTATTCTATACAGTTCTGACACCCTTGGTGCTTGATTTATTTCATTAGCTATATGTAAAATAATGGTCAAGTTAAACAGATCAAGATCTGTATTTTTTCCCAGGATCTGTATTTTTTCCCACAATACAGAGGTGTCATAGTACTCCACTTTTAATGTTGTCCTTGCGAAGTTGATATCCTGGCTCTAACCAGATTAACTCCAACCTGATGTGGAAAAAATCAGCAATTACTTTTTCTTTAGTATACAAACTCTTGGTGATCATGTATTCTATACAGTTCTGACACCCTTGGTGCTTGATTTATTTCATTAGCTATATGTAAAATGCCCAAACATTCAGTCTGAGGATATGGAAGGCTTAAGGTATAATTTGAGTCAATCTGATGGAACATATCGAATAAACAGAAAGACTGTGATGATCAAAATTTTGTAAGCAGACAGTATGAGCCTCCCAAGCCATGGTGCCAACACGGGTGCCTAATAAACATGGAGTTTTGTTTTGAGTCCAGAGCATCGCTAGTTCAAAGTCAAAAGTACAATTGGGCCCTCATTTGGGATCAGGCTTCAACTGGTGACTACAAATAGATGGTTATAAACAAAGCACCTATCACAAACACAGCAGCTAAACTGAAATACTAAAAGCAAGAAAATTCAACTCTCCGATAATTTGATCATGTCCTTAACCTGAGGCTACAAAATGGATTGATATTGCAGTTCTGTGGCAGATATTGTCGTGCGATGTTCACTAATTCAAACTGATCGTGTGAAAGGAAAATAAAAACCATTTACGGCCTTCAAGGCCATGATAGGAAAACAAGGCCATACTAAGGGGAAAATACCCAGTCTGAAACCCATTTGAGTCTGACCCAATGTTTCAAAAAATCATCCAATCAATACCAATATACAGCCAAATGATCCCATTCATGATAAATGTGGCTGTTAAGAAGCCATTTAATACCTTCTGATCCAATACACGAGTTAAATCAAATCATTTTTCCTAGACGAAGTGGTTTCACACAGAGCTAAGTCTGCTGAATTTACGCTTCTATACAAAACATCAACATTAATATAATAGGACTTCCGTTTAAAGGCTTCAGAAGAGACCGAAACAATGGGATCTGGCTAAGTGCGTGTAAATTGTGAATTGATTAACGACAAACCCAATTAAAATGAAATAACAGAAATGAATGTTGACAAACAGAATATCGAACCTTTAAGGGCTTTGGATCGGAGTAGGGGGAGGGTTTCTTCTTGGGCATCCTTGAATCAGCTCAACTGTGCACAATTCTCCTTCACTTCCCTTCGAATATCAGCTCTGCTCATACCCAAACACAAACAAAACTCAACATCACTACCTCTCCTCTCCAAAAAAATTAGTTAAATAATGATTCAAGTGTGTCGGACAAGCCTTCAAGTAAACACGGTATCGGTTTCTTCTACATTCAAGGATATTTGGCAATCCTTTACTTCAATAAAATAATATATGTTTAAATGGCTTTAATTTAGGGTTTTTCGAATCTTAAAAAAATAGATTTAATCTAGAGCTTCGTTAGAGATTAATATTCGTACTACGAAATGTTTTAGTTTTTTTATTATAAGTTTTTAATTATATATGTAAAAAAAATTCCTAAATTCATGTATTTATAGAAGTGAAATTTCTCCTTTCCATAAGGTTAAATGACAATTGAAGTTAGTATATGATCTTATGTAAGGGACTAAGATTAGTTGTTAATTGTAAGCATATGACCTTTTTGTTGGAGCCTTAGCAATGACTTGCATGGCTATTGGTTTACTTGGGGTTAGTATCTTTGTTGAAATTACGTTTTTGGTCTTAGAGTGTGACCTAAAGATGACCCAAGACCTAGAGGTATTTGGTAGGAGTGGAAGTTTACTCTTTTACGAACCACTAGCGGGTTATTACAAGTGACCAAGTTTTGTCTACACAAAATGATGTTGTTGTATGTCGAGGGCTTGATATTGTATCAACAAAAGCTCAATCGGTAGCCTTGAGTATTGTAGGCTTTTTCATGTTTTAGAGGAAAAAAATACAAAATGCATTCTACCATTAAATATATGCACTCTATTGAAGGAAAAACAGAATTATCCTATGCTTGGGGGCTTGGAATCTCCACTAACAACTAGGCAAAGGCCTATTCAATCTTGCAAGGACTAAGACTAGCACTAGATCATCATATAACCTCTATCACAGTGGTAGGTGATTCTAATGTCCTCATTTAGTCAATGCACAAAATTGCATCAATATTGGCTAGGATCTCACAAGAGGTATCAAGGTTCCACAAAATAAACTTCTTCTAAGTGCTCAAGGAGAATAATATTGAAGTTTATTCACTTGCTAATAAAGCCATAAGGTTAAAAATTGGGGTCTAGAAGTTTAATGGTTCATTATCTTATCAAACCATAGTATAAGCAATTCCATCCACTATTTGGCAAGTACTATCAATTTAATGAAACACGTGTCGTTCATGCACCATCTCTACTACCCAAGCTTGGCCATAAACACGATGAGACTTGTACCCTCTTCACACATGCTCAACCTAGTGCGGAATTTGGTTGTTGAAGTAGCTATGGTTTTAAATTATGGTGGAGGTGGGATAATGGCGAACCATAGCGGGGAGATCAAGAAGGCTCGTTGGAATTTTCTCCTCCTCATCGCCAAGCACCAGGAATGCTCTACAATACTCTCTAGGTGTGACATTACTATCAGGTTAGTAAATCTAAACCTTTCAATTGCTCTTTTTGTGGTCTGTGGGTTTGGAATTTTGCAGGCTTTGTCTGTATGGTGTTTTGTTTTTTTCTAGTTCAGAGGCACTCTGAGGACGAGTTTCTTATCCCTTCTGGGACATTGGCTCTCTATTTAAATACTTTCCTTTTGGTTCTTTGATTATTGTTAAGTGGTTTGGTCGTCTCGGTCTCTAGCCTTGTTTACATGTGGTTGTTATACACTATTTGGAGAACTCTTTGGCTTTCTTGTTACCTCTTGGATTTCTCAATTGGTTATAGAGCTTTACTCCACAAAAGTTTCATGATTTCACCCACATTTCACCATTGCAAATGTGGATTATAAAGAATAGCAAGAAATGAGGAGGATTATGAGGTCTCATGAGGAAATTATACAAGGAAATAGGTCCTCCATTTTCATTGTTACAACTAAGATACATGAAAATGAGCAATAGGTAATCTCCCATATTGTTTCTATTATGGGAACTCTGGTGCAATTAAAGCAACAAATTGTAAATATTGAGGTAGAATGTGTTATGTTGAGAATCCCAATTGCCCATTTGAGCAAGGATCCTTATTCAGAGGCTTCAAATCAAAGAGTGTTGATCAATTTTGGACAGCAAGAACTTAAAGAGGAGGATCCAGATTCCATACCGATTGGCGAACAAAGGACCATACTAATGGACCTCCTTCATCAATGTGAGGGTACTTGACCCTCCATGGAGTCTAATTAGTGACATGGGTTCCCATACCTAATCCTTGGGCATTCGCACTATAATTATGACCTATAAATACAAGCCTTCTCCATGCATTTGAGAGAGCTTTTTGTGTGTTAAGGTTAAGTTGTTGAGATTTTGCCAAAGGGTGAAGAATCTTTTATTCTTAACTCACAAATCTTATCTTTCCTTGACCTTGTGTTTCCCACTTTTCCCTCCAAAGTGCCATTACATAAGGGAAATTGTTGTTGATTTATTGCTATATAACAAAGAGAGCTTACTAAAGGAAACAAAGGACCCTCCCATGGAGAAGGATTAAAGAGCGCTTTTACAAGCTT
Source organism: Picea engelmannii (assembly GCA_009831015.1). Classification (NCBI taxonomy): domain Eukaryota; kingdom Viridiplantae; phylum Streptophyta; class Pinopsida; order Pinales; family Pinaceae; genus Picea; species Picea engelmannii. The sequence goes on along the minus strand of ML779879.1, from coordinate 413,738 downwards.
CTTCTAGGTGATATTTAGTTAGTTAGTTTATTACATTTCCATTGGGAAATAAATAATTAATTGTTTTGCTTTCCCTTCCATATGTTGTTTAAATCATTTGAATTCATGTTTTGAATGGTTTACTAGTTATAATCCATCCTTAAGGATTAGCATTGACAACATAAGTTTATGTATCACTGATCATTTGCCTTATCTTAGCTTTATAATGGATTGAGATGGATTTACGATACACAGACACATGAAAGCCACACATATAGAATGGAAACCATAGTGGGGAGCATGAGACCATATGTCTTTCCTTGGTTGTTTTTTAGCTTTATCTATGTTTTACAATACTCTGCACCCTAGTTCAAATGGCCATTTATCCCCAACCCACTACTTTGCAGCTTAGTTTAGATAGTCATGTATCCCCAACCCACTATTGTGAAGCTTTATTTCCATTAAACTTTGAATTGTTTTAGTTTCCAATGTTCTTGAGAAACTGCATTGTTAATTCCCAAGTCTTTGTGCAAATTGTGTGATATCCATTTCGATACCCACATGATTAAATTGCACAAGAATGTAGATCTTTGCTCGCATAATCACGCAACTATGGCTTCTATAGCCCACACGATTCTTTAAAATTTAAATTTTGTATCCGTGTTGGATTTTCTTTAAAGTTATGTCGATAAAGGGGTAGCAGGTGCAGGAGGGGTCATTTTTTATCCCAAAGGACAAAGGGAACACAAATATTCATGGGGGTTAGGTCACAAAACAAACAATCAATCAGAGTCCCTGGTTGCATACACAGGACTGACATTAATACCAGAAAATAGAGATCAAAGCATCATAGTGATAGGAGACTCAGAACTAGTAATAAAAGGATTGAGAGGCATCAACCATAACTACAAGTCCAGCACATAAAAAATCTATCGAAGAATCAAAATTGAGGAACAAAAGGTTGGATCTATGGATTATTATCACATCATTTGTAACCAAAACCAAGAAGCGGACCAACTCCCTAAGGAAGCCAAATCATTAAAACAGGGGGACTTAAAAGACAATGAGGCAATAACTACACATTACTTGTTGTAACACAATAACTAAAGGGAGAATTGAAGAAATTACAAGCCTTAACAATATGGATAAAGTGGAGGGAAAAAACATTGGAGGAAAAGTCAAACGTGGTGTGTTATCATGAGATTTGTAGTTGTGCAAAGCCCAACACAAGATCACCAAATCTTGTGTAACTACGGGATATCCTACCACTGTCACCTTAGTAAGAAATCCCCTTGTTTTAGTGATGGAGGAGGTACACCACAAGGGAGGCTTCCCTGGTGAACTCAAGGATCAAAGTAACAAGTTTGTTAGCCAATTCTACCGCCCCCTCTCTTGATCACCTAAGTCAACATCCAGGTCAAAGGGAAAAGAGGGATGAAGCTCGTATGAGTACCTGCATGGAACAAGAACGATTTATAGCATATATAATGTGGTTTCCAAGTATAAACACACAATAAATGCCTTTTAAGATACTAGTGTAATGTTCCCAAGCCAAGATGTAAGGAACATCACAGTTTTGGGTGTCTTTTTAAACTTTTATTGGTTGTGGCATTTCGTCAAACACTTTGCTTGCAGTGATCCTTTACGTTACGCTTAGGGTTTTACTAATGGTTTATATGTGTGTTTGGAGCAATAAATAAGAAGATACTATAATGGAACATACCTCAACCATATGGAATATGATAGACAAGCCAAAACATCTCAAATCTGCTTTTATTCATAAAATAGAGAACCTGCTACAATGAAGATGTCGATCTGGAATGCTCAACAGATAGCTAAGAAGATAGACAATAGAGTTGCTACAAAAAGTTCCCAATAATACAAAATAAGCCTTCAAAGGCTGGATAAGAGATGAAGCCCAATACCAAGGTAGATCTGGGCCGTATGAAGTGTCAAACCCTCACTGGAAGATGTCATGCCATGTTGGAATGTTGAAGCTCCTCAATAATTCAACCCTGCTACCAAAAGTGTCCAATCACCTCAAGAAAGATGTCAAACAATAGATCGGTTGATGGCAAGAACAACCCAGGTGCCCAAATCTCCAAGATCTCTCTCAAACCCTATGGTTCTAAACCTCCTCCAAGATATGGTGCACCCCCCTGGATGCCTGAAACCCTAGATAAATCGACCTCACTCCTAGATGCCTCCAAATGCTCCACAAAACCGCTAGAATGATAGATTAGGGCTTGGTTACCTCCCTGGTGAATTCCCAAGCGAAATGATGAAGATCTGAGCTAACAAATGACTGAAATCACTTTCTGAAGTTTGCCCCTCTCCTCCAATTCGTCCCATGCATCTAATAAATCAAATGGCACCTAAAACTCCTCTTGAATGGACTAGATCTGATGTCCAAGGCCCTGCAATGAAAACCCAGGTAATAGAATCTCCAAAAGCCCTGCCAATCACCTGCAATGAATCTCTCTCCAAGAATGGTGCGTCCCCCTTGCTGGAAACCCCCAATGGTGTGCCCTCCTTCTCTTCCTTTGCCTGTGGTTGGTGTAGAACCCTCATGCACTGATGTAGAACCGAACTAGAATGGTGTGGGAGAGTATTACATCTCTGAGACCAAGCTTGGGACAAGCTAGGTGGAATCTTTCACCACTGAATCGTCCTCTAGGGTTTGTTAAGTCAAAACCCTCAAAACCCCCAATGTTGGGCTCACTAGCTAGAATCCAGCTATCAAAATATGATCATATATGAATGAATGAGTAGAGGCCTTTGACTTTCCTTTATACTTTTTTCTACCCTTGTCCCTCCAAAGTGACTTTCATTTTATTAATATTTAATTAATTAATTAAATCACTTTAATTAATCAATTAACCTTTTTACCTGTGAAAAACACCTTATCTCTCCTTGTGGCTTCCCTGGCCACTGAAAGTCACTTCTCGTAATCCTATCTTGTAGTGTTGTTCCTCCCGATTCCAATGAGCTATTACACTGAGAGGTTCCTCTAAGTATAGTGCCCAAAATGACATCTTCAGTGAATTTAATTACTTATAGCCAAAAATACTCAAAACCATGGAAATCGTCGGAATGCCTCGAAACCAAAGCCATTATGTGTGGAATGGCTCATAATGATGAAATAGGATGAGAAATGCAAGCTAGACCCCACAATGCCTCTCAATAACCCCTGTACTCGCTGTAACATCCATCTGGCTACTCTGGTCATCATAAACCTCTGCACTGTGATGATGTCCCAAAGTGGGGACATTACAGTCCTCCCTGGTAGAAAATTGCTTGTCCTCAAGCAATAACCAAATCCCCTCAAATAAAATACCAGGATCCCATGTCCACCTATGGGATACACAGTAGAACCCATCCAAAGATGAACACTCATACACTTTGCCTCTTGGGTCCCATATCAAGTCATGATCTGCTAGCCCCTGGGAAGCATAACTTTGAAATACACCAACTCCGAGAGTCTCCTGCATATGACACATGACCTCATCTCAAAACGAATCCATCCTCCATGTCTCTACCAATATCCATACGGCCTCCATCAACTGCTCATGTTGATGTCTGAATGAGGTGCTACAAGACCTCCGTGAGACATCCGCAAGCAATGCGCTCCTCTCAACATTGAAGCTCAACAAAAAGTTAGAATAACTTTCCCCTGCAATGGTCCACTCTCCCCTATCAGTCAGTGAAATGCTCAATCCTGCAATCCCTGGGTCCCATGATAATCTATGTTGGAGATCACCATGTTGGCCCTGCACTACTCTCACCATGACTGTCTACCCCCTGCATACATCCTGAATCCTCCTCTCCTGGGTCCTCCAGCTGAAATACCTGTGACCATTGGTTCTGTTGTCCAGAAACTGTATCAGTAAATACATCTTTGTAGAAGAAGTATCGATCCAACCATCTCCACGTCTGATCATGATGACCAAAAGTGAAAAGATGCCTCGCTCCATCGGACAAATCCCTGCAGGCCCACTCCAAACCAACCCATGGTGGCATATGTGACTCTCTGGCGCAACCTGGGTCGCCCTGTAGTCAGACATCCTGCTAGCCAAATGAACACCCGGATCCCATGGTAAACTTGTAAGTTTATCACTTCCAATCTCCTCTAACTGCTCCTGTGTGAGACTGATCACTATCAGAAGCCCTCTGTGCTTATCTGTTATCTCCGGGCCCATGATGCTCACCATCACGCACCAAGTCTCAACTAGTTGCCTATGACGATCCACCTCTATCTGGCTATATGCCGTAAAGATACTCCTGTCAGGTGGTCTCGGCCTAGTCACTCCCCATGTCCTCAGCCATGGCCAATCCCTTCTCATGATGTTGTCTATGATAAAAGTGTCGGGAAAGGATAACAAAAACATTTGTAGTTGTCCGTAGTACTGAAAAATATCACCTGTATTGATCAATCCCAAGGATTTGACCAAAAGAACGTCTACCGGTACCCATGATAACTGCTTGTAGTCATCACTAAACCCCAATCATCAGGTACAACCAGACGTAACTCCTCTATTTGCTGGTAAACCAATCTCCATCTCTCATTCCCCATGCTATTGCTGAACTGGTGAAGGTGAGGTCTCATAATTATGTGTTGCCACCAAGGAGTGGCATCTGCATGCTCTCCTAAGTGTGTCTCATCCCTGCAAGGTAGTACACCTCTCTGAATCCCACCATACATCTCAGCTTGCCCCTGTGAGCTGTCACTCACCACTGTATGCTCTGGCATACTCATGTTGTCTCCCGTAGACTCATGTTGCATCGTAGATCTTGGGCGTACTGCTGGATCAACCTCTACATGGAGATCAACCGCTCTCGAAACACAAATGGAAGTGTCCTCCATCAACTGGTGCTCCTCTGCTAGATCATCAACACCTCCTAGCAACGTGATTGAATGATATATCTGAGTGTCTACTAAGACAAATGAAGTGGATTTATGACAAATCTCCTCAAGAGGCTCGTCTGACCTAGACTCTGATTCTTGAAGGGTTGTTTGTGTGCCTCTCAAGAATCCTTGAGTGCTCTCCAACTCATGAGTAAGTTTGTCTACCTCCAACCCCTGCTCCCTTAGAGCCTCATGATACATCTCACCAATCCTCAATAGGTAGTTCATGTCAGTCAATAATTGTTGGTAGTCGGTCCTCATCATCGATACTCTCTCCCTAAGAGTATGAAAGTCCTCCATGGCAAATCCCTCATCTGAACTACCATGTGTCACTGATGCTTTCCAATCGTAATCTTCCAGTAATGCTTGCATGTCATCAATACGTCTAGTGGTTGTCATGCTCATAGCCTCACTAACTCTCAATTGTCCTACTAAGTGGTGTGACTTGTAACGACCCTGCTTAAATAGATGTATATGATTATTAATTATAATTAATTTAATAATATAATTGTCCTAAAAGATTAGCTAAACAATAATTATTTCTTAAAATAACATTAACTAATTAATTATTATTAATTAGTTATTCATGATTGTCAATGATTAATTTAAGTATTAA
>ML779879.1:376870-395893 GCA_009831015.1 Picea engelmannii | reverse complement strand
CCTTTCCTTGAGCCAACATGCAATCTTCTTTTTGTTCCAACTAGGATTTTTATAGGATAGGAACCATTGGAATGTTATGAGCCCTTTGAAATTATTGATGGTTTCATATTCCCTCTCACACTCCTCAATCCTGTTAACAATATTCATCTCCTCTTATGGAAGACCCCTCTATGGCTCTGTATGCATGTGTTAATTCCCACTGGCTGGCAGGAATCTAAGCTCTGATACCACTGTAATGTTCCCAAGCCAAGATGCAAGGAACATCATGGTTTTGGGTGTCTTTTTAAACTTTTATTGGTTGTGGATTTTCGTCAAACAATTTGCTTACAGTGATCCTTTAGGTTACACTTAGGGTTTTATTGATGGTTTATATATGTGTTTGCAGTAATAAACAAGAAGATACTATAATGGAACATACCTCAACCATATGCAATATGATAGACAAGCCAAAACATCTCAAAACTGCTTTTATTCATAAAATAGAGAACCTGCTACAATGAAGATGTCGATCTGGAATGCTCAACAAATGGCTAAGAAGATAGACAATAGAGCTGCTACAAAAAGCTCTTGATAATACAAAATAAGCCTCTAAAGGCTGGATAAGAGATGAATCCCAATACCAAGGTAGATCTGGGCCGTATGAAGTTCCAAACCCCCACTGGAAGATGTCACGCCCTGTTGGAATGCTTAAGCTCCTCAATAATTCGGCCTTGCTGCCAAAAGTGTCCAATCACCTCAAGAAAGATGCCAAACAATAGATCGAGTGATAGCAAGAACAACCCAGGTGCTCGAATCTCCAAGATCTCTCTCAAACCCTATGGATCTGAACCTCCTCCAAGATATGGTGCGCCCCCCTAAATGCCTGAAACCCTAGATAAATAAGCCTCACTCCTAGATGCCTCCAAATGCTCCACAAAATCGCTAGAATGATAGATCAGGGCTTGGTTACCTCCCTGGTGAAGTCCCAAGCGAAATGATGAAGATCTGAGCTAGCAAATGACTAAAACCACTTTCTAAAGTTTGCCCCTCTCCTCTAATTCGTCCCATGCATCTAATAAATTAAATGGGACTTGAAACTCCTCCTGAATGGACTAGATCTAATGTCCAAGGCCCTGCAATGAAAACCCAGCTGATAGAATCTCCAAAATCCCTACCAATCACCTGCAATGAATCTCTCTCCAAGAATGGTGCGCCCCCCTTGCTGGAAACCCCCAATGGTGCACCCTCCTTCTCTTCCTGTGTCTGTGGCTGGTGTAGAACCCTCCTACATTGTTGTAGAACCGAACTAGAATGGTGTGGGAGAGTATTGCATCTATGAGACCAAACTTGGGACAAGCTAGGTGGAATCTTTCACCACCAAATCGTCCTCTAGGGTTTGTTAAGTCAAAACCCTCAAAACCCCCAATGTTGGGCTTACTAGCTAGAAGTCAGCTATCAAAATATAATCATACATGAATGAATGAGTAGAGGCCCTTGCCTTTCCTTTATACTTTTTGCTCCCCTTGTCCCTCCAAAGTGACTTTCATTTTATTAATATTTAATTAATTAATTAAATCACTTTAATTAATTAATTAACCTTTTAACCTCTGAAAAACACTTATCTCTCCTTGTGGCTTCCCTGGCCACTAAAAGTCACTTCTCGTCATCCTATCCTGTAGTGTTGTTCCTATTGATTCCAATGAGCGATTACACTGAGAGGTTCCTCCAAGTATAGTGCCCAAAATGACCTCTTCAGTGAATTTAATTGACTTATAGCCAAAAATACTCAAAACCATGGAAATCGTCAGAATGCCTCGGAACCAAAGCCACTCTGTGCGGAATGGCTCATAATGATGAAATAGGATGAGCAATGCAAGTTGGATCCCTCAATGTCTCTCAATAACCCCTGTACTCGCTGTAACATCCATCTAGCTACTCTGGTCTTCATAAACCTCTGCACTGCGATGATGTCCCAAAGTGGGGACATTACAACTAGACAACAAAATTGCTATGGATGTTATGAAACTATAGCAGTAGATAGTAGTCCAACAACAATGAAACAATTATAACAAAAGCAATAATTACACTTCAAAATTTGCAACAATTGATGATGAAAACTTAGCATTTACTCAATAGAACTTTACCCAATTCTTATATGCAATTTATGGTAAGTTTAGGCCACCTTTGGATCAATGTATGCAACAAAATAAGATAGTATTTAGATGGTTGTAGCAAACTTTTGCAACAACAACAAGTTTGCAATCAAATTAGCTCAAGTTAGTGTTAGTTAAGTTAGTAAATAGCTTGAGATATTAAGAATAAATAGTTTCTTTTATCACTTTCACCACAAGAGAGCTTTAACGATTAGTTCATTAGGGATAAGGAGTCTTTTACAACATCAAATGCAACTAACTTGGAACTTAATCTAGATGCAACCAAGAGGTAGGATTCAATTTCTAAGGTGCTAGCACATTAGGGCCTTAGAGATTAAACCTTGAGGAGAGGTATCTTATAGGGTGCAAGCACTTTTGGGCCATAGAAGCCTTGTATCCCTTCTTGTAGCTTCACCTAGGTCAAGAATCAAGAGTTTATGGCTAAAATCCTAAAGTGTTAGCACTTTAGGGCTTTAGGAATCTAACCCTAGCTGGGATTTCCTTCACAAACTTTGGATAATATTAACCTTATGAAAGGAGGAATCACTTATGCTCTTCTCTTAGGGTTTTTCTAAGCAAATTCTTCAACATGAACAAGTAAGTATTCACCATGAAACATTCAATAACATGAGACAAAATCGCAAAAATGTACTTACTTCACCAAGATATGACAAGAACAAACCCTAATTGCACCAACACCATCCAAAAATCAGCAAAAAACATCCATAACTTGACCTTCCAAGAAAAGTGCATTTGTAGAAGAGAGAGATTACCAAGGGTAAGGTGAAAATTTCAGACTTAGTGGTCTCACAATGGAGAGGAATGTGATGATAAAAATGAATCTTGACTAGCCATATTTATATGGAAACCCTAGCCATCCAAGAGACTCAAATGAAAGGTCATATCTCTTCAAGAGGGTCCGACCCCTTAAATTGTCTCTACATAAATTCAAAAACAAAAAATTACATCAAATGAAACCCTATAAGGGTGACGCCATTCCCTAAAAAGGGTGACGTTGGGCTAGAATAGGCGATGTCAAGCTCCAAGATGATATTGTTGGGCCTCCAAAGGCCAAGTGTCACTCTCTCATGTGCCAAGGTCCATGTTAAGTGCCTCCTCCCACCTAATCACCATGTGAACCATCAAACCCTAGCCCCTAGGTGACGTTAAGGGCTAAAAGGGTGACATCCAAGCCTCCAAAGGCCAATGTCCAAGTGGATAAGGGTACCACCTCATCCTACGGTGATGCGAAGGTGCCTCCAAAGGAAATGTCTTGTGTCCTATAGGTGTAACGTTGATCATCCATGGTCTTCCTCATATGAGGTCTAATGTCCATCCTGTGAGAAAGGTCCTACAAAGACAAACAAGTACGCCCTCCAACGGTCCACAAGTCACAAGTATCATGCCAAGTAAGCCATATTTAATACAAGAACCACCCAAACATGTGCATCAAACCCCCCTTTTCAAACTGAACAAATGTTCAAAGACCTTATAAGTTTTGCCTAATTTAGGTATGGGAGGGGTGTCATGGTGCCCTATTGGGTAAGCCAATCCCCAAGTCAAAGAGTGTTTTCCAAGAGGACCTTATCTAGGTCATGTGATGAGTATGAGGTGGATTGGGGAAAGATTTTTGGGAATGGGGTTCTTGACATATCAAGGGTTTGTATTGTCTGATTTATGGGTGCCTTTATGGAGGGTGTGTTGCGTCCTTCTTTTGCAATGCAACACTTTTCCAAGCCCTTGACATTTGATTTATTATGGTCCAAACATTGAGTGTTATTTGCAATGGAATGTAAAAATCATTGCAATTCCACTTGGAGTTAGGAACACATTGAGTGTCATATGCAATGGAAAGTAAAGGACACCGCAAAATGCATTCCCCAAACAAGCATGACACTTTTTAATTATATGTTAAAAGGTCCTTAATTTTTATGGGGTAGGATTTTATTGCTCTCAGGACCTTAGGGTGAGCATCTGGAAGGATAATGATTGGATTTTAACTTTTGTCAGTTACAACACCTCTGGGCCTTTAGCCCCTTCTTCCCATGGAATGAGGTACAAGCTCTTCTTGAGGTCAATGAGCCCAAAATCCCAAAAGACGAGGAAACAGAAGGGAAAGAAGTATGGAAAGTGGTAAGTATGAGTGTGAATGGTATGATGACCCTTCAAGAAAACACCCAGTAGAAACCCTTTTCCCAAGGGTGGCCTACTTACTAGGAAACCACGCCACCCACTAAGGTGAAACTAGGAAAAAGGTATAATTTCCAAACAAACATTCCATAATCAAGAAAGGATTCTTTTCAACATGTTTAAATGCTTCAAACATTAAAATGACACTTACCATGAGACCAGACTTGTTACCTCATAAATCAATACATGTTTTCCTCTAGGGTCAAGTCGATGTAGTGGATGTTTCTCTATTGTCGGTGATGAGTGGATATCAACATGAATAGGAGGGACCCTGTGAGTTCTACTGGTCAATCTAACTCTCAACACTCCATGTTTGCTACTTGTGGGCCTCAAAACATGATCTCCTTAGTTACCCCTATACTTGGGGGGTAACATGGTGAATTCAATGAAATTTCCTTTTGAAGGGAATGACATGACCTTCCCTTTTATCACACTTGGCTGCAGCACAACACTAACATCATGCAATCGCCTCACGTCAACCATACGAGCACCACGTTCCATCTAGCATTTGAAGCCTGTCAAGGACATGACCGTATTTAAAACTCTACCCTCGTAGTCCCTTTCCACATGCGGGATCGACAATTCACTCAACGACATTACAATGAATTCACTCTGGCACAAAAATAAGATTGTCCTTTCGACTCTGTGTTTGTATTCCTCCTCATCATTACAGGAGATGGCAATGAATTGCACATGAGTCATGGAAGATGATCGGTTCACTAAATATCATTTGGAGAATTTATCAAGGCTAGTCGCTCTCCTCATAGCAATTGGCAGGTCCGCAAAGCATTATTTAGAAGACCGCCTTTGGAGGTTGCATGAATATTGTATGAGGTTCTGATTGAATTGGTCGTTTTCCTTATAGCAGTTTTGGTACCCCTATAGCAATTTAGGACTACGCAGTGAACCCAATATGTGGCGTCAAAGCCAACTACCCTACAACTATAATAGTTGTGAAATAGAGGCTCTCAAAGCAAAATCAAAGCACCAACAAAGAGAAAGCACAACACTTAAATATTCCCACCATTGGTTCAAACAAGCAATGCAGGAAAGGGAGGAGCATTGTGACAAAGAAATGACAATCATGCTCGGGGACATTAACAAGGATTCAGACTGAATTCAGATTCTGGGAAGAGAAAGACAAGGTTCTCGCACAACAATTCAAGGCTAGATTGACGTCCCCTTAGCAGGCTCCCATGCATCATGCGAAGTGGACCACCCTCAACAACAACCACGCACCACTAGCAATCAGGATGATGCACAAGATCTGGTCGACACAGAGTTAAAGCTTATTTAGCCAAGTTAAAGAATCATATATCTGTGTTTTGTACTGGACATAGGCTAGATGTAAATTCAAGTAGGAAGACACTTTTTTGTAAATTTTTTAAAGGCATTAATACCCCGAGGGTGAACATTCCCTTCTACTCTAAAGAACAACCTTTAACACAAGAAAGATGTAATTCTTAGGTTGGTTTTAGCATAGATACAACCTCGTTTAATATGTAATACAATTCCTAATTTTTGTTATATAAAAAAGGTATGTCAGTGGGATAATTTATTCATTGTTCTAGCACTGTAGTTTATCATTTAACTTAAAGAACTTTATAGATGAAGAAGGAAATATTCCATTTCATGTTTTATTGTTTTTTTTCTTTTCTTTATTTTATGCAATTTTTGTTTAGCATTTTTAATCTAAAATGGATCACTATATAATTTATCATTTGTTTTGGCACTTTCTAAGTGGAAAAATTGGAGCCATGGACTCGTAGGGACCATTTTAAGGGCGGATCCTATTTTGGAGATTTGGGGTCCTAAAACATATAGAGCCCATTATAGGCATTAAATGATGGTTTTGGGGATGAACACATTGCACACAAAGTTTTTATCCCTCCTATCTTGTTCTATTCATCAAGAGCTTTACAATGGCTCAATTATCACCTCAATCAGAGTCCATATGTGGAAGTTATACTTCTTGCAAGTTGACCTATGCTTTGACCACCATGATACCAAGTGGATGCCACGTCAACTCCCATTATTCACACATGTGGAGCTAGTCACATGTGGACTTTCAAGAAGATTCTAGAGTGTCCAAACCCCTAACCTTGAATGGGAATTGATGCATGCAAAAACCCTAACCCCGAGGCACAAGGAAAAGAAGGGATACCATTTTGATTGTATTTATTTATTGTTACACATATTAGTAGAGCAAAAAAATGGGATATTATAAGTGGAATTTAGGAAGCAAAATACCTTGTAGCAACCATTCAGGCCACAATGTCCATTGCAAGTCCACGGTGAGTCCATATTTCTCTGTGTTTTCTTTTTAAATCAGAGAAGAAAAAAGCAAGGTACATTGCTCACCTTCTAACTGGGTTTCCCCGTGTTGGGTTTCCTAGGGTACATCTTGTGCTCATTGTGTGGATGGTGTCATAATTTTGTTGTTGTAGCTTATTTTTTATATTCTCAATTTATTTTAGCAATTTGAGTGCCATACTTATCATATTACATTTTAATCATAAGTGAACACTACAAAATAGAAGATAACCTCGTAATATTTTGCAATAACTTGTAAGATATATGGTGATAAACTATACAATAGAATATCCACACCAATTTACATGTCATATTACTATTAGAGCAATTATCTTTAGGGTATTTTAGGGATATTGCAGGATCCAAACATACACAAAGAAATAAGTCTCAAACCATGGCCATTGCAGATGAGCACAATAACAATTCAAAGGATGACTGAAAGTAGAGATTCACAAAACTAGAGAAGTCTATGAAATCTCTCGCAATATCAATATGGTGATACTAATGACAACTCTAGATAATATGTTCAAACCTTTTGAGGAGCTTTGTAGCTTTAACTTGGATTGTTGGCTCTAATGGAAACTTGAAGATAAATAAGAGCTAGAGCAAGAGAGATCAAATTCCAACATCACATCTTCCCATCCTCCATTCGAAGTGGAAGTGGACATGAAATCTTATCAAGGTGAGATTGATGTTTTTGAGTTGAATCAATGGTTTCAACTATTAGAAGTCCACTTCAACATGCATAACAAAGATATCATCTACTCGGTTAAATTTAGAGGGCCATGCCCAAACTTGGTTGGAAATCTATACAAAGACACTTAGATTGGAGGGTGATCCATCGGTAATGAAATGGGAGGTGTTTAAAACCCTCATTAAGTCTCAGTTTACCATGTTGGGTATGAAAAGAACCAATGGATCCATTAGAATTAGTTTTGGCAGAAGCAAGGATAGAGTGATGAAGAGTACACCACTGAGTTTAGGAAACAAGTCACTTTACTATGAATATCTCTCAAGAACCTGGATGTGCTCTTAAAGTAACTGTGTGGTCTCCATAGTGATGTATGGAGGAAAGCAATGCTCTTTAAAATAAGACTATTGATCAAGCATTTGTGTATGCATGATATTTGGGGATGGGAAAGAAGAAAGAACAACCAAATGATTCCAGACAAATAGTCCAATAAGGCACTTCCAAGAAGGGAAAGAATAAGTGGAATTGAAAGGGTAAAAAGACAACAACCACTGCACACTAGTGCAAGGATCCAAGCAACCACTATAACCATTATAAGACCAATGGTCATACTACAGATAAGTTGTCGTGGAATATTTTGAATCTTCTTCGTACCCTAACGACACTTTGGTAAGCTATCCCAAAGCCTTTCCCTTATCTTTTCTGGTGACTCCACCTAAGGGACGTTCCCTTTCCCTTTTTCTTGATGATCTCACCTTGAATTTCATTTGGCGACTCCACCTTCCATGAACCTACTTTTCCCTTTTTCCCCTTTCATCCATTGATGATCCTTGAGTTCATTTGGCGACTCCATCGAGGTATTACCCTAAGTGATGGAACCATGGCCTCACGAGACTTACCATGGTCCATAATTTCTATCCTTGTCTTGATGTTCAGAATGTCCCTGGCTATCCAAATCCTTGTCCAACATAATGGAGAGCAAGTTGCCCCAAATTTGATGGTGATCCAGCTCTAGCAGTCACCCATGTCGTGAATTAGATGAAGCATGCATCGAGCTTAAATGTGGTCATGAAAATTTTCGTGTCTTCACTGGAATCAAGTCAAAAGGATTGGCTTGCACACTCATGTGATCCAAAGAGTATCCCTTCTTCTACAAAGCTCATTGAAGAATTTCTCAGGCAATATCGGCCAACTACTCAAAGTTTGCAAGATGCTTTCCAAGAGCTCAAGCATACTCTTTGCTGAGAAGGTTTTCTGATTGATGATGAGACCATATATGAAGAAAAGCTTGAAGAAGACCCCGATGAAGAAGATCTGGATGAGACATATGATGAAGATGAAGTATCTGCTCTTCCACTTGATGAGGACATCCAGACCTCTGCTCCTCTTGCACATCAAGAAGATAACATGATGAGTTATAACCCTTTTGAGAACTTCGATGATGCTTTATTCCATGACTATGGAAATGAAGAAAACTACCAAAAGGATCTCGATGAAGTTTCTCTTGCAGAAGGCCTGAACGAGACATTGTCCTCTATTGTCCCTTTTGAAGAAGATGAAGTTATCCAGTCTTGTGAAGAAGTAATCAACTTCTATGATGCAGATGAAATCATGGAACAATCCCCTGATACAGTTGGTGATCACATTGATGATTTCATACAGATTGGGAGATGCAGATGGGATTTGAGTTGTTTCATTTTTTTATGGAGATCCTATCTATGACATTGAAGGCACATGTCGAATAAAGGATACAGAAAGCATTTCTTCACATGATTTATTTTTATAGCCAAATAGTCCATATATGTGCCAACCCGATGATATGGTTACAAATTTGTTCCATCCATTTGAGGATAACCCGACGCAACGTTTTTAGGATGATTTTCATCCACCATACTCAGATTTTGATAGACACCAAGTCGTGGCCTGCCCAAAGCAATCCAAGTTCCATACTACCAAATGAAAGTACTTTCATGTTGATACTTTGGTCAGGGATTTGCAGACAAAGAAGAGATATCTCCTGAGTCCGACGGAGGAGTTTTTCTCTAAGGATGTGCCTTATCCCGTTTACTCTTGTTTGGGGAATCATAGGGTTTTCTTTGGATCTCTTGTCCTTTCTCAGCCTTCAGGGAGCAATGATCTTCTAAGTGAAGATGAAGACGAGCCATCATCTATGTATAGTATCCCCCTTCAGAGATGGATTGATCAGTCTTATGGCTACACTTTCAGGCAAGATGATCAGGATGATGGTTTCTCTTTCCAACAGGATTTCCTCCATCCCACCCATCTTCATGAGTTTTATTTCATGATCGATTATATGTGTGTTTATACTCRTGATTATTATGTTCTTAACGTATCTTTGTTGTATTATATGATTAAGCACATGGGGAGGTACTTTGATGAGATGATTAAATGGTTGCACTGGTTATATGACTTCACTTGACATCATCTAGCACGTGATCTTCAGGGCCCCAAGGCCCCAGGTAAGTAGGTAAGTCATTTTGATTCCCTTCATTTGCATCTTGATTTCTCATATTCGTTCAGATGCATTTCATTTTCATTTTTCTCTACTTGCATATTGATTTCATGCTTAGCTTAGAAATTTTCGAAAAAATGTCAAAAAAAAATAATTTCTAGCTTAGTTGGTTTTGATTATGATCATATGAGAACAAGGATGAGTAAGCCATCCTGCACTTGACAGTTTGATGTTTCCTTCCAGGCATAGGTCTACCATGAGATGTTGTGGTTCTCATGCACTCTGCGACGAGCACATGTCCTCAAGTAGGAGCTAGATGTTATCCCCATTTTGTGGATAACTAAGGAGATTATGTCTTGAGGCCCTTAGGTTGCAGATATGGAGTGTCGAGAGACTACATGACCAACAATACCCTTTTGCACAGATGGAAAACTCACTCACCACCACAGATGGTCACAGTTTTGCATATGGCATCCACCACACCAGCTGGCTTCCAGAAGGCAGTGGGCCTTGCTCCATGAGGTACAAGTCAGAATTATGGTGAGCATCATTTCAATATTTAAGCCAATTGAGTATGTTGTATCTTATATTGCTCTAGATTTCATGATATATGCTTGGACATTATGTCTTTTTCCCTGCTTCACCTTGGTGGTTGACATTGTGCCCCAGTAAATGGTCTTCCTTGGGGATGGGTTTGCTACTGGGAACTCCCTTAATGATCCATCGTACCATTCCTGACCATACTTACCACTTTCCATCATTGTTCTCCTCCATTTCCTTATCTCTTGGGATTTTAGGGTGTATCGACCCAAGAAGGGGTTATCCCTCATTCTATGGGAAGAAGGGGCTGAAGGCCTAGAGGGGTTGATGTTGGGTAAAAGATAAAATCCTTATATAAACCTTCCAGATGCTTCACCCATGGATCACCCAAGAAAGCAATGAAACACTTATCTTTGAGTAAAGGGGACCCACAATATAATAAAGAATGCTTAAAAGGTTAGTTGAAGGATAGGAGGTCTCATCACCAACTGACCTATTACGTCCATGAATACCTAGTGGTATGACATTGTCATCATCTGGTCACCAAACTCGGGCAATGGCTCTCAGTTGCATTGCTCAGAGAAAGGGGGTCTCGTCACGAGCCAACCTTCTCATTTCCACTAGGTGTTTGTGGGTGACATTACCATCATTTGGTCACCACGCCAGGGCAGTGACCTTCAACCTCTCCTTATGCTATATTGAAAGAAAATACAAAGAAAGAAAGATAAAAGGTAATTAATGGGCTTGGAAAAAGTCCATTGTGGACGAAGGTACCACACACCCTCTACAAAGGCACCCATGAATGAGACACTATGACCCCTTGTATGTCATGAGCCCTATGCCCATTGAGTCTTGACCCCAACCACTTCATCCACTTTACATGACTTAGAGAGGGATCTCTTGGAAACTCTCCTTGACCTAGGGAAAGATCTACCTAATAGGACACCTCGTCAACCCTCCCATATTCAAGCTTGACAAGTCGCATAGTGTCTTTGAGCAATTAATTGTTTGATATAGTGATCTTTGATGCACATGCTTAGATGGATTATTTATTGATTGGATTTACTTATCATGATGTTATGACTTGAGATCCTTAGAGGGCATGCTCATTTGTCTTTGCAGGACCTAGTTGGTGGATAGTTTTGGGAGAACAAGCCTAGCTTGGGCTTCCATGGGGATACAAGCTCACAAGTTGGATGCCAAGGGTCTGCATGCCTGATGAAAATGATCAGACTTGGAAGGCATGATGATGAATTGGAGGACATAGCCCAATCCTCACTTGCCAAACAATTTGCCTAGGAGGGGCAAAACGTCCTCTTTTGAGCTTGATGTCATGTTTGGGGGGCTAGGGCTTGGTGGTGAGGTGCCACTCATTGACACATGGACGTTTTGAGGAGAAGAGGGTCTTCACCATGATGAGATCATTTAGATGCTTGACATGTGGCCTTTGGAGGCCTACCCATGCTTCTCTAGCACCAACGACTTCTTCAATGCGGCAAAACATCCCCTAAAGGGGAGACGTCCTTGTAAAATTAGGGTTTATTTGTGTAAAAGTGAAACTTTAAATGAATTGTTTAATATTAATTTGTTAAAGGGGAAAAGATTAGGGTTGTTGACCCCTGATCTTGTGATTTACCTCTTAATTTGTGGACAAGTCACCTTGGTGACATTTATATAAATAATAGATCATAATATCTCATTTTAACATAACTCTCCCTCATTGTGAGAAGTATTGGTTTGAAATTTTCGCTATCTTTGGAAAAATTGTCTCTTTTGGCTCTTGTTTATGGTTATTTCTTGATGTTATGGTTGATGAGAGTGATAGACTAGCCTTGGTAGGCTTATCTCTTGCTATTGTGGTGGAATATCTTGTCATTTTTCCTTGAATTGGTATGGTTTTTACTCTCATGCTATCATTTGTTTCAAGTCAAGGTTATTGTTCTAGGATATTGGTGGGAAGTATAAGGGCATACACCCCCACCATAGTATTCATCATTTTATGCTTCATGTTATTGGTTAAACAAGGATTTGCTAAGAGAAGTATAAGGGCATACACCCTCTTAGCTTAAACCCTAGCTAGAGAAACTTGCCTTGGGAAGTAAGAGGGTTTACACCCCCAAGGAGGTAGCTTATCTAGCTCTTTCTTTTCATGACCTCATTAACCCAGTAATTAAGAGCACTAGTCATTTATTATTGCACTGGGAAATGCGATTTTTGGTCATTTTTACTCCTTGCAAAGTGGATGGAACCTCACAACCATTGAGGCATCCCCATCAAGGGGATACTTCTTCTTGTTGTTATAAAATTACATCTTCAATCATGAGGGCTGCATAAACCCTAACTCATTTGCTTGAATAACTCCCTTATCAACCATTGGAATTTGCTCAAAGTCTACACACTTATTCTTCTTGGTCTAGCACACTTTTTGGTAAAGTTTGAGGGGTTTTCAGTGGTTGATTTTCTTGTTGTGATACATTGAATGTTACATCCATAAGGATAATATATTTTTTTGTAGACAAGTGTTTACAACAACCTTATCTTTTTATGCTAGAACATTGGTTTTTCATCTTGAGTTTAACTAGTCATTAACTAGTCTTTCTCTTCTATCTTCTACTTGATCTCTAACATTTATTGAGCAGCTTATAGTACCATATTATTGCTGATATATATTTTTATCTGTTGCTGCAAAATAGGGACAACAAGCTTAACTTTTCGATCCAACTAACATACATCGTTGCAAAGTGGTTTTTCTTGTGTCTTGGGCAGGTATTTCACCATTTACAGGTTACTCAACATACTTGGCAACCCTTGGACCTTCCCAAGACTTCATTCCACACATTTCACTCCACTTAGACTTGACCTCTAGGGGCTCCACTTACATCTCTATCCATCTCCATCTCAATCCCCCGAGGGTCACTGGGATCGCCTCCCTAGAGTGACCTAGTCACCCTTGAAGTGCGATACCTACATCGAGGTGACAATGGGTGTAGGATTCCCAAGTTGAAACACTTGCTTTGTGGTTGGGTTGGGCTTTACCCAACACACAACTTGCGATATAAAAGTCTCCATAGTGATGTATGGAGGAAAACAATTCTCTTTAAACTAGGACTGTTGATAAAGCATTTGTGTATGCACAATATTTGGGGATGGGTGAGAAGAAAGAACAACCAAATGGTTCCAAACAAATAGTCCAATAAGGCACTTCTAAGAAGGGAAAGAAGAAGTGGAATTGAAAGGGTAAGAAGACAACAAC
Organism: Picea engelmannii; assembly: GCA_009831015.1. Lineage (NCBI taxonomy): Eukaryota > Viridiplantae > Streptophyta > Pinopsida > Pinales > Pinaceae > Picea > Picea engelmannii. The sequence continues at coordinate 382,301 of ML779879.1, read as the reverse complement.
CACTGCACACTAGTGCAAGGATCCAAGCAACCACTATAACCATTATAACACCAATGGTCATACTACAAATAAGTGTTGGAAGATACATCCAGAGATAAATCCAAAGACTGCAAAAAGCACTACTACAATACTGGATTTTTAAAAAGCTTCCATCAAGACAAGGGGGATTTTTCTCATAAGAATGTGGTCGTGGAGAATATTAATAGGGATTTTCCTTGGACCTATTTTGTTGGAGTTGCTTAGAGAGAGCCCAACATTTGTGGCATTGGAGGTATCATCCATCTAAATGCCAAACATTGTTTAAAGTTTCACATGGGGTTAAGACATGGCACTAACAACTACTCAGAACTAATGGCACTCGAACTTTTTGTTGTTGTTGGCCATTAAGAAAGTTATTTCCAGGATATAGGTATTCGGGGACTCGATGACAGTGATTAAGTGGCACATGGATGAAGAAAGGGGTACAAATGTCACCTTAGAACCCTTGTTGGATGAGATAGGAGATTGTTTGCTCGTTTTACTTATATCTCTTTCATGCACATTTATAGAGAAAGAAATTCCTTAGCGGATGTGCCGTCGAAATTTAGTTTCAATATGCAATGTGGAAGATGTCATATATTGGAGGATGCATATGGAAAAACCTCAGAATATTATCACCCCCCATTCCCTGAAGTTCGACCTTGAATTTTATGTTGTGCTACAAATGATGGATAATTAGTTTTAGGTATATTTGTTTGTTTTTATTTTGTTTAATTAGTTATTGTGTTTTATCTGGATTTTGTTATTAGACTATACTAGATAAATGTACACAATGGACATATCTAAAATAAATTGGACTATTTTGAATAGGCTCATATGAGGCCATATTATATATGGACCCGGGTTATATAGTTTTTTTTTGGGAAGCCAATTTTTCTTTTGGGGATATTATATAAGATATAACATAGATTCTTGTGGACCCATTACTCTACAACATATATTTTGATCTTTGTTGATATCTGTCATGCTCTTTAAGCATTTGAAAAGTGTAACTTCATTATGATAATAAAGTTACGATTTATTTTTTGTGGAAAAAAATCATATCTCTCTTTCATCTATATAAAGATATTTTTATTTCCATTTGTATATATATTTAATTGACATATAGTTTTATTACTCTTATTTGTTATAACTACTATAACTGCACTAAGAGTAGTGAGGTGCATCTACAACCTATTATAATAGAGATGTTGTCACATGGGTAACATTTACATCATCATATGTCAACTTAAAAAAATATGATACTTGTAAACAATAATAATAGCAATACCATATGTTAGCAAGATAAAGAGACAGATGGAAATACAAATATAGCATATGAAAGAGAGAGGTTTAACATGTACAACTAATATTTAAAAAGTTGCTATATAGAGACAAAAAGAGAGTACAAAGTCGCAAGTTCAATATGGAGTTTAGTGAGATTATAACCAACTTAGATCCATCCTAAATGATTAAAAAATTCATACCCCAAGAGATTTGATCACTCTAGGTGCTTGATAGATCCAATGTTAAGATGGATCTACATTGGTAATAATTACAATATTAATAATCATAATAATAACAATTGTTATTTTTTAATATTAAATTATAAATAATGATAACTATTAATCTTTCATAATAATAATAAATAATAATTTCAATATTAATGGTACATGAATAAGATGTTGTGGATATTTTAGTGTTGAAATACACGATGCTAACACGATGCTTAATTTCATGAGCGATTGTCCTAGATGATGCCAAGATGACATAGGTTTTATTTTTAGTGTCTCGACAATGGATGCATGGTTGATGCAAACTTGATGCTACATATAATAAAACAAAAAACAAACAATGTTACATGAGATTTCACATCAAAGGGGGATCTCTCGTTTCATTTTCACTTCAAGCTATTGGGAAAAGCTTCTTGGAGATAAAAGGGGTTTGTGGGGGCACTCAACAGGAACAAGGAAGGGAGATCTACATGGCATCGAATCTATTGGCTTTCAAGTAAGTTTTTTATCATTTGTTTTTCTTTTCTTTCTTTTTTTCAAATTTGCATATTTAAACCAATATGGAATTTGGGTTTTAGAGATGGGAGATGGGGTTTTGCATATAAGATTTACAAAAAAATGAAGTTTAAGAACCAGCTCTTCCTATTCCTCCTTTTCTCCTTCCTTTAATCCTCTACTCCTTCCTCTCCCTCTCCCCCCCCCCCTCCACTTGTTTATTCCCCTCCCCACTCTATCCTTCCCCTCTTCTTGTGACTTGGGCTCACATCACTTGGGTATTAGGTTCTTCCCTCTCGAGGACATTCGATTATATAGAACAAGCCAAGATGGCAGGCAAAAGGAAAATAGAAATAGAAATAACTATAAATATAATAATTACATAGAAGTATTGTTACAATGCAAATACAAATATCTTAACAATAATCAAGATTCTAATTTTACATATTCATTTTTGGATAATTTGTGAGTTATGAATCCCATGGAGTTGAGTGAGACTATAACCAATCTAGATCTATCCCAAATGATTAAAAAATATGTACCCCAAGAGATTCTATCCTTCTAGTTGCTTGATAGATCTTAAGTTAACATGGATCTACATTGGTAATAATTACAATATTAATAATCATAATAATAGCAATGGTTAATTTTTTCATATTAAATTATAAATACGATAATTATCAATATCTCATAATAATAATAATAATAATAATAATAATAAATAGTAATTACAAATTAATGGCACATAAATAAGACATTTTGGATATTTTAGTGTTGAAATACACGACACTAACACAATGCTTAATTTCATGAGTGATTGTCCTAAATGATGCCATGATGACATAGGTTTTATTTTTAGCATCTTGAGAGTGGACACATGATTAAAGTAAGCTTAACGATACATACAATAAAAACAAAAAATAGAAAATGGTAAATGATATTTTGGATCGAGCTCTTTGTGTATTTATATTATAAATGAAAAAGGGTGATCTCTCATTTCATTTTCCCTTCAAACTATTGGGTAAAGATTCTTGGAGTTGAAAGGGGTTTGTGGGGGCACCCAACAAGAACAAGGAAGGGAGATAAAGAACAAGGAAGGAAGATCTATATGGCATCAAATCTATTAGATTTCAAGTAAGTTTGTTATCATTTTCTCTTTTTTTTTTCAAATTTGCATATTTAAACCAATAGGGGATTTGTTTTTTGGAGATGGGATTTGGATTTTTAGAGTTTAAACCAAGATGGATGTTGGGTTTTGGAGATGGGAGACAGGGTTTTTCATATAATATTTACCAAAAAAAACAAATTAAGTTTAAGAAATATCTCTTTCTCTTCCTCCCTCTTCTTCTCCTTCCTCTACTTATCTACTCATTCCTCTTCCTCCCTTCCTCCCTCTTCTTCTCCTTCCTCTACTTATCTACTCATTCCTCTTCCTCTATTCCCCCCTCTCCTCCTTCCTCTTCCTTTCCTTCCCCCCTCTCTCCACCTTTTTATTCCCCTCCCCTCCCTCTTCCTCTTTTTCTTCACCCTCTCTCTCTCTTTTTCTTCTCCCTCTCCCTTGCCCCCCCTTCCTTTTCCTCTCCCCTATCCCTCATCACCTTCTTCCTTTTCTCTTCCTCTCCGACTCTCCCTTTTCCAAGGTAAGACAAAACCCCAACATTATTACCAATGTAGTGATTTCAATTAAGTTGATATGTTAACATTTTATTTTTCAATTTCCAATTTTTTTTTTCCAAAAAGATTCCTAGAAAATCACAATTGGAAAAAAATATATTTTAATGATTTCAATATATATAAGTACTTTTTGAATTGTATAACCAACACTCTAAACCTTATGCATGAGTGCTCTTAACACTGGTTTGAGAACAGATATAGATCTGACCTCTGGAGGGGGTTGTCCCTCCCCTCCAAACCTCAATGCATTGGAATTCCAAGGTATGGTATCATCCCTAAACAAAGCAACAAAATCTCAACTAATTCATTTTGTAAAAAGAACTAATAATATCCCAACAATTGGAATGACTCCTTCTCCCTCTAGGATGAAAGAAATAACACTGGTAGAGAGGGGACTTATTGGACAATTCATAGGCATTTGGCCATCCCCCAAACTATGGCCAACTAGGTTAAAAAACATTTACAAGTTTTGATAAAAAGGAAGTTGAGTCATTATTTATGTGGAAGAGGATTCTATGCCTTCTTTTTTTAATCCAAGGAAGATAGAGACTTAATATTCACGAGTAGTCTGTACTTTCTGGGCTTCGAGGGGATGTATCTAAATATATGGATGTTAGAATTCAACCCATAAAATGATGTGCAATCAGTTGTTTATGTTTGGGTGTGTCTCCCACACCTTTCTCTGCACTACTGGAGAGTTGACTCATTGAGAAATATAGGCAATTCCCTATGGCGTTATATTGACAAGGCAGAGCCAAAGGAAAACATGTTTGTTTGTGCTCAAATATGCATATAGGTTGATATGGAAAAAGGCATTCTAGAGGATATTCTTTTAACCATGGATAATTCATAGCACGAGAAACCAATCGACTATGAACAACCACCATTCAAGTGTAAATATTGTCACAAGTATGGTCACTTTGCCAAAAATTGTAAGAAGAAAAATACACGAAACCCTCAAGTTGCATTGCATAAATATGACCAGTGGAAAATGGTAAAAAAGAAGATGACTTTGGACAACACTCAACAATCCAAATTTCAACCTTCAATAGTATGACCCTCTCTGCCATCTAGAGCCATAGCCCCCAAGGCTCATTCTCCAACAAAAAGAAATCCTCCAGGCTCTCATCCTGAATAGCCTATTAAACCGTCGACTCAAGTTTAAAATGGGAACCCTCCAATTCTTCATGACAATTTTAATCTCTTATCTTAGGAGGAGCATGTTCCCATCGTAGAATACTTGGTAGATCTGTTCCCAACTTTAGTAGTAGCAATCAGACTACCCCCAGAGCAACCTTTGGTCCAAATTGCAAACTTCTCTGTGTTAGAAAGCAAGGGAATGATCTTAGATTGGATGGAGAAAATAAATTACACTACTGAGCAACAACTCGATACAAAAACTAAGAGGAAGATAATATAGTTGTAAAGATCCACAAAAGACCAGGAAGGAAAATTGAAAAAGAGAAAAAGGAGGAAGCAACGGATAGGGAGGAAATGATGGGAACTCAAAAAACCATAGATAAGTCCATGGAAACAATAATGAGGACAATTGAGACTCATGGAGCAAGTATTCCATCAAAGGGTGGTAGCCAAAACCCTCTTCTTAAATAATGAACATCGTCTCCTGGAATTATAGGGGATTAGGAAGCAAAAGTAAAGAAGTAACATTAAAGGAATTAATAAGAGATGAAAATGTTGGACACACCTACCACACTTAGAGGGGGGGGGGG
>ML779879.1:328989-361381 GCA_009831015.1 Picea engelmannii | reverse complement strand
TAACTAATTATTAATGACAACAATGAGTAATGAGTAAATGTCGAATGCTAACTAATGAGTTTTGTGTAAGAGGGAAGTTTTGGGAAAAAGATCCCCACACTCATTCACCCCCCCTGTAAGTGTGGTAGGTGTGTCCAACAAGTTCTACATCATCAACTGGTACGAGGAACTCTACCGACCACTCCTTCATGATCTCCTCCATGTCTTCGTCAGTTAGTTTGTAATAGGACTGCAATTCCTCCTTGCTCTCATCCTTGCGCGCAATGATATATATGAAATGTTGATCTGCGTGGAACTTAGCTAATGGTCTATATTGGTGCAAGGTTCGCATTGTCATGTGAGGGAACGATTCAATGACAAACTTCAGTTGTTGATAGTAGGCATGGAACACTGCATTCGACTGCCACTTCTTAGACATGTCATTTGTGTACCATAAAGTGGAGAACCTCGCGGCCAATGAGTCTTACGGTTCAATCTCTGAGAAGGTAGCTCCTTCCAGCATTTGCCAAGCGACAAATGCGATCAACACCATCAACCAACTGAAGTGGAACTCGTACCCTTGATCCTATGCTTCACGATAGTCTTTCTCGAGCTCGTTGACGAGGTAGCTCGCCCAATTCATTTGCATCCTCTCCACACATTTCCCTGCGAGGTTCACCACGAACTCAGTGACTTGCGTGGGGTGGTTCTTTCTGATGAGATTTCCAGCTATAATTTGGAAAGCTAGGCGCATTGTGCCATTCTGGATAGAAGCTACCTTGTAGCCTTGCTTCCCCTTCTTAACTTCGTTGTAGGCCTCCTTAATGCGTTGTGCCAGGGAGCGGTCTAAAGCCTTCCCTAGGTAGAATTGTTGAGGGTCGGGTCCCTGCATGCTCAGTTCTGTGATCAGGTGGATCAACACTGGATCCACAATAATGTGCCTGTCAAGCTAGAGGTATCCTCCATTATAACATGATAAGAGGAGTTTAACACAAGCGTTAACCTCCTAATGTAAGCCAAAATGATGGATCTTCATGAAGTTCAATATCATGGACTGCACGAGCTCCTTTATCCAAGTCTAGGAGACTATGTGAGACTTTTTCCCAATCATCTTCATCATGTATCTATGCGGTGCGAGCATCACGTAGTTCTTTCTGTCTCCGAGGTTGAAATCATTGTTCTTTAAGGATGGGATCTATCCCAGCTAGCTTCCAACTACGTGTATCCTCTTTGGGATGTACATAGTGATCAATGTGTACTCAAAGTCCTGTGGAATGCTATCACAGTTGACTGCGCCAACCAAAGGTGGGATATAATCAGGTAAGATTGACGAGATCTGCTTCACATTAGCCAGATCGTCGTGATGCTTACTTCGCTTCTCAGTTGCGGGGTTAGCTCGGCTGGAGTGTCATGTGGTTGAAGGGGATGCCTGCAATCCCCTGGTCGATGATGCCTGAACACCTTAATACATACTTCTATCAACCATATACTTCCTAACAACCTCCTTGACGGACTTCTCTAACTCACCTTGCGTGTCCGACATTCTTTCTTTTAAACATATAGGTCGAGGTAAGCGAATGGATAGACGGGGTAAGCAAATGGGTGGTGATGTCTAAGTTCTAAAATGTTAGCTCGACTCTCACAATCGGATCTCTGTTAGCAACGTTAATCACGGATGGCGAAAAGTGGTCCCGACGCAGCGTCAGACGGGTTAAATAAGCGAGCGTTGTAACAGATTATTCCAATGAATAGGACTACTTTCATCAATGTGAATCCATCTGTTATGGCGTCGTCTCAACGTCCCAAACACAGTCTATTCACCCATAAATGTGTTTCCTAGCCATTCAAAGCGTCGTTCTAACGGTCGGGGCACCTCCAACGGTCATATAACTTCGTCGAGGCGAAGTCCCATTCTGATTGGTTCTGTTGTTCCGGCGAGGTTCAAATTCTGCAAACTTGCCTCCTGCGAAGTCTTCTCTGAAACTTCTTGTAGATTTTATAACTTGGATTTCTTCTTATTGAGCTTCCTTGCCTTCTTTCTTGTGATCTGAGTCCCTCTAACTATTTCTGGATTTCTCTTCCCATTCTAATTCTTATTTTCTCCTATCATAGTGACTTTGCGTTGTTGATGTACTCTCAAAGGGTTCGAAGTTAATATCCCTTCCCTTACTGATTCTTGGGTGGATATACTTTATTCTTGCATGGATAGGTCCTTCAAACCTTCTTGCGCTTCGACAACTAATTCTCTTTCCTTCTGCTGCTTCGACTTATCCTCTCGTTCTTTTATCAGTCGATCTACTTTTCTAGCTATGAAGTCCCTTAGTTCTTGCTTTTTATTTTCTGTAGCTTCTTCCTCTGCTTTCCTTCTAATCTGATCCTTCTTGATCCAAGTCTTTCCTAACAAAAGTGGGAAAGGGGCGTTGTTCTCAACAAACCTAATAACTTCAAAATCTTCTTCTGTTGGTGTTCCATGGATGATAACAAGTACACTAGGAACTCTTCCACAGAGGGTTATCATCTTTCCTTTAAATAAACCTATTATTCCCAATGAAGGTACCACCGTAGGCTTTCCCAAAATTTCCCAAGTTCTTTCTGGCATACTGTTCACTTGTGTTTCCTCATCCAAGGTACAGTTCATGTCGAAGTCTCCTATTCTTGTATCTATGTGCTGTTTTACTTTCATGATTTCTGGTAAAATGAAATCTTTGTGATCATTCATTGCTTTTTTCAACTGTACTAATGTAGTTTGGAATTTTTCTTTCTGATCTTCTAACATGCTCTTATTCTCTTGAGTCATGTTCATTTTTTCAACTTTAGCAATCATCCTTGGACAATCCTCAACCTTATGACCAACAATTTTACAATAAAGACAAATAGGACCTGCACCAGGGCATTCCTTAGCAATATGTCCCAGTCTTTTGTAGTTATAACATACTGTCAATCCTCTCTTTCTCTTATAAGTTCCCCAACTTTTCTTGTACTGCGCACTAGGATCACAGTGTTGGACCCATAATTTGCAAAAATTCTTTCTAGGTTCCTGCATCCACTTATTAGTCCAAAAATTCTTTCTGTGCATAGGAATAATAATTCTTTCTCTAGTTCTATCAATTTTATTCAAATCAACTCTTTCTTCTAACTGTACCCTAGCTTTCAGACTAGGACAAAATCTATCAAACATACCTAGATCCATGCTTTCGAAACAAAATTTTTCACTTTACTTACTCTTATCAAACACAAAGCTTTAAGATATTACCTCCTTTCTTCAGATCAAATCTCTTTCTTGGCACGAGGTTTCACAAGTCAAGTAGAGTACTGCACACTACAATAAAAAATCTACGGACAAAGCTTCTCTTTTATTTTACTTCAATTCCCAGCAATCACAGTTTTAGGCCCTGACAACGAAACCATTTGTTGGCATGGGGCAGACCCAGGGTTCAATGCTTCGACAACTCACTAACAAAACCCTATCTACCAGCCCTTTCGACAACACCTGCAAAGCAGGCGAAGTGTCACCCGAGGTAGAGGCAGGGGGGGTTACAGGACTTAGGTGTCTGTAACCAAGCTGGGACACATATATGTGATTACAACACTTCATAGAGTACTTAGGAACAACATTCATTACTATATTAGCCTTATTCACATCGCAGATCAACCGTAAGTACAGTTCGACACAGTAATACTAAAGAATAACCACCCTAACCATCTAGCACATAGCATTGAATCAACTCTAGCATTCACCAATAAATCACTAAGCATCCATAGATCTATCTAACATTCATAACATTCAATGCACTGAACAGATTCAAAGCATAAAAATCATAGCACAAAGAAACTCATCAACACAAGATTTACGTGGTTCACCCCAGTGTGGGGCTACGTCCACCAACTGCTTCTTCTTCTATTATTCTGCTTCAATCTCTTACATTCATCTGGTCCTGTGCACTAAGCCACAGAGCTAAGCCTCACACTAGACAAGTGATTTGCGCACTAAGCACCAGATCCACCTTCCCAAAATTAGATCAAGGCACATAGCCAACTCGCACAGAGCATTACATATACAGTCTGTTGCATAAATCAACTTAGAGTTGCTTGCACTTAGCTACATACACATCACTTGTCTTTTGCACTTAGTCCATCACTATATTTTTTGCACTAAGCACATTTCATTACATCCCTTACAAAAAGGTCCAATCATGGGTAAACCCATGGGCCGACATCCAAAAACCCTAATGAACCCCTTGCTGGGTCCACAAAATAAGTGAGATCCCGCGATCTCAGCTCCGCCTGGGCACTCCATGTTCGACTAGCCCGTCGAAGTCCAAAAGTGGTCAAACCCGACCAATGTTTCCTCAAAACTTGGTCGAGGGCCAACACCGTAGAAGAAAAAGAGTCGAGCTAAGGAGGCAAGATAAGAAGAGGAGTGGAGAAAAGAAAGCAAGGGGTGAAGAACGAGTATTCAAACCCAAGATTAAGAGTAAAGAAACCGCACTAGAAGGGTGCGCGGGATATAGTTCTATGCTAGAGAGAAGAGTACAAGAAGAGAGGTCGTCAAAGTGACTGGATAATAAGAGTAAGGTATCAAGAGAGTATACCAGTAATAGTGGGAGTAGGGTCAAAGAGGATGAAGTTAGACCCCCTTGGAGAGTAAGAGATGTAGTCACATAAGAGGAAGATGAGACATAGAGTAGCTGCACCAACATAATAGAAGATAGTGATGGAGCCCTCCGAGAAGGGGAAGAGGCATTAACAATTATGAGCGGGCTTGTGTGGTCAAAGATGATGAGAGAGTATGGAGGAACGTTCTCTTTCAACCACCCCCCTTGTGCATTTGTGATCAAGAAGAAGAAACCAAAGAAAGTGCAAAGGTAAGAGGAGTAGAAGTATAGACATTAGAAGAGACTAGTGAAGGAGAAGTTGAAGTTAGCGACAATTCACAAGGAATACCATAAGTCAGCGACACTTTTCAAGGAAAAGCATCAATATCATCAACAACTAGTAGTCAATCAAGAAGACAAGGTTTTAGATTGAGTATGGTGAACCAAGACTCAACTCTGAGGCTTTGTGCTTTCCATGGGATGGGAAGAGACGATGCATAACAACATTAGTTTACGTGTGAAGCTATATGATTTGTGAAGAAAGTCATGGATGAGGCATCCAAGATTGTGCAATTAGATACCACCTTTAGAGACAGAGCTTTGACTTGATACATGAAGTACAAGGCTATTGTGTCGGTAGGAAAAGAAAGGTAATGGATAGAGATAAAGAGAGATCTACTTAGGGAATTTTATAAGCCTAAGTTAGAATCTCATTGCATCACTAAGATCAAAGAGATCAAGCAACAATTTGGAGAAACAGTGTGGGGCTATGGCCGACAGTTCAAAATATTGTTGGACAAATTGATGTTTCAGATCCAAGACGTCCAACATTGAGAATGGTTCATTACAAGACTCCTACCCATATTTGTGTTTGATTCACCCAATAGAAAGTGACAGCCCAGGTGGAGGTCATGGAAATTGTGATGTGCCTAGAAGCTTCACTAGGAGGTGGAGAGAGTTCAACAAGGCTGGCTTAGGTACAGTCTCAACTCGCAAACCTCACCATGAAACTACAATATATGGCTAAGATTGAGGCGGTGCACAATAACATGTGGTGTACTACGTGTCACACAGAAGGTCACCATAGGAACGAGTGTCCTACACTGGGGAGTTACACGACGGTAGGTGCATCGAATCTATTTCTAACTAGACCATAGACCAAGTGGTGTGAGATTTGCAAACAATGGGGCCATATACCCTCCCATTTCCCATTGTTGCAAAAGTATCAGAAGACTACGCAGACTCCATTTTGTGAATTTTGCAAATCTATGGGACATGATGTGAGCAACTGTCGATCATTACAACTGATGGAGGATCATGCAACAAATGCTTTCTGGGTCCAGGAAGAATAAAATAGTGGAGACTACAAAGGCTTTGATGGGGGAGGATACTAAGGAGGCCTAAGAATAGGATATGGACGACGAAGAGGAAGAGGATACAATGGTGGTGGAGGAAGACCACCTACCTACTTTAACTATGGCGAAGTAGGTCACGTGTCGCGATTCTGTACCAAACCACGCACACTCTGTGTTGTGGGGAAATTCCCCTATGGTTGTGGGTAAACCATAACAAATCAATGACTGCTTAAAGACCAACAAATTCCAAGAAAAACAAAACAAAGAAGTCTGTAACTACTTTGACCAAAATAACTAAATATTGGAAAATAAAGAGAAAAGAACTTACCCGAGGTCCAACGGTCGATGTAGATCCAAATCTGGAAGCTCTTACACGCCTTCTCAATTGCTCCTTTCTGTACCTGGAAGAATTGAAAATGAAAGACTAAAAAGAAAGGTAGTTATCCTATAACTAACTCTAGTCAATTTGATAAAAAAATAGAAAGATTTGCAATAAGTAGTCTTCTAGACAAATAGATATTCAAAAATAATGAATTACATATAAAGAACACCATAAGTCGAAGGAATGAGTATCTTTATTATTAAAATAAAATATTGAGGTGTAGATGTTACCTGCTTTGTCGTGACACTACTCCTTGAATGGACTCTAGGTCTCTCCACCCAGGCTACTACACATATGGTAAACCTCTAGCTTTGATACACAAACATATCCAAAGAGAATCCAGGAAGATCTCTTGATCAGATAGGGGAGTGCACAAAAAGGGTTGGAAACAAGGGTTTCTAGGTTTGAGGACCAAAATATCAAGGGGAATTTAGGGGCTTGTAGACGAGGTCAGATGCAGCCATCGTGACTTTTCTTTTGGATTCATTACCTTTCTCCTCATGGGTTATGCTCTATTTATATCATACCAAAATAGTTGGAGATAGTTGGTATGAGTAATAGGAGTTAGGAAACTAACCAAACCTGAAAACCAATGTGCAATTATGTAAAAATGTATATATTTTTAGCTTTTTTTGACATGTACACGACTTTCCTCGAAGCAACCCACGTATACACATGTTGTATAACTGTTAGGACACATACAAGTTCCAAAATATTGTTTTTAAAATAATCCATAGGAGGTATGGAGAAGTGTTGTCTCTAAGTAGGATAGGGACAAGGCCAATAAAGTCATCAATGCTTCAATGGTGGTAATTGATTTTTATAACAAATGCCCCCTAATGTGTGAGTTTAGAAGAGCAATTGATAGTTGAAATACATTATAAATACTCAAGGTTAAGAAGTAGCAAGCCAAGGTGAAGGTCGTCATAATCTAATCTACGAATAGGAACCAACAACAAAAACAAGTTAGAATACTCTATTTCCGAGGCAGGCATACCCATGCTTAGGTGTGATGACAAACATGACTACCAAATCAAGTACACTGTGGATCCATGAAGAATGTATATAGAAAAGCAGTGATCATGACCACGAAAGAGATACACAATGGATCATGTCAAAAATAAATCATAGCCACGAAAGGTATACACAATGGATCTATGTCTCAAAATCAATGAAGGATATTTGGAAACAAGAGTTGAATAACTGATCCTTCACAAGTACCAATGTCATAAGTGGAAGTGGCACTATCCAATGCAACTTGGGCATTAACACAAAAGAGGGGATGCCACTACATTCTCGAGGTCTTCAAATTAATTGTCATGGTACAAGTCTACACTATGAAAATAGATGTGTTGAAGTCAAACACCGTGAGACACCGTTTGATTAGCGATCATTGATGTATACCATTAACAAATGTGAGACAACCCACCGATAATTAAAATGGGCATCAAGGTACCTAGTACAATCTATCAAGTATGAATAAAGGAGACATTAGAGGACATTGATGTATTCTCACTATCAATAGTGAGGGAACCTACAACTAATGAGTGAAATCCCTAAGGTATTAGTAAAGACTCTAGATCCCTATCCCAAAGAAAGATGTATCATAGGAAGAGATCTATTGGAAGGATGGCATTAGGGCATCCCCCATCAACCAACACAAGGAGTAGCAGAATTCCAAAGATTTTGAAGAATTCATATGAAAAGATTGAAAGGACCCGCCACAAAGTACGCCTCTCGTGTGCATCGGATGGAAATAACACACGAAAGCAACCCTCTGAATAACAACCAATAATGAAGATTGTCGACAAAGGCGAGGAAACCTACACTGGGAACAAATGGAATCAAAGGTACTACATGAATCCCAATGTGTGGATAATGTTCTTGTTGTCGAACACAAAGGAAACCACTTAGTCAACAACCAATGATGAAATGTCATATGTTGAGCACAAGGTCATCTATCAATGATGTAAACAAGGTTTGGGTACGACTCTAGGTCAAACTCTAAGAGCAATGTGTCGTAGTTGATAAGAGCTTGAGTTGCCAACAGGAAGTCAATGGGACCTTCCTTACTAGCATGAGTATAGAACAAAGATGCTTGTGATTTTGAAAAGTACTTGACATACGTGAAGGTTGACTTGCAAAGTCATGAATTAGATAGAATGGTCAACACAAGATAAACTTCCTTTGAACAAAAGCATGACGCAATAGAGTGACTGAGGTAGCATGGACTGAAAATTAAAATTGACATAATTCTATGATGCAGGAGGCATCGATAAACTCTCTATAGTGACTGGAAGAATAACCAACTGAAGGAGTAACAACTTTGCGTAATTGGTTTAGTTTCCTAAAGCCACACTAAACCTAAATCCTTGAGACCAAACTCAAAACTTTGTGCTTTGTTTAAAGGCGACTCGACTACTACCAATAACCAAAGCAAGACTCTTTCCCACGCTCTTTTTTGTTATTTGATTTTTTTGTTTTTTTCATATCAAAAATCCTGAAAAGAAAAAAAAAATAATGCTAAAATACACGGAGAAAACGAGTGTCGCAGGAAAGAAAACTAGTTCCAAGCACAAGGAACATACGTATGCTTAATGCAAGGAAATGTGTGCAGGATATCGACACTCGAGGGAATGTTTCCTCCAAGGATACATGTGTCAAGTTGCAAAGGAAAATATTGCAAGGCTAGCGATTGCTGAGAATGAGTGAGTAAATGGGTGAGAACATCAAGTTGAAACCCACATTAGGCTCAAAAGTGCGAGCAATAAATATGCAATGCAGTTACAACTGAACACAAAAGTATGAGAGCTCCATGAGTAAATGGCCAAAAAAATTTGAGAAGAATATGAGGGTTCAACGCAATGTCATTGCGGGACTAAACAAGACTCCCGAGCCTAAAAAAATAATTCAACATGGGCACGAAAAGGCAAATCAAGGTGCTATCTAGGATGCCCATGAACGGTAGGCTCTACCAAAAACAAAAGGACACTTAGTATCAACGGGAGAACGCTCGTGTCGATAGTAAGTGGGGTTGACCCTAAGGAAAACATATAAAAAGTCAATGATTGTGTAGAATGCAAGTGATCTAGGTGGATATCAGTGGCCACCCACCTATTCCACGGGCTTGAAAAATTGTTTTCCATCTTGGCAGTTTTTCGGGTTCCAAACTTCCGGGGCCGTTTTGAGGCCCTAAACGACTTTTTTGGGGGATTTGGGGCCCAGGTGACTGCTAAAGGCTCCAACTTGGGCTAGTAAAAAACCGTTCTTCTCGATTAGACCTTTCCAACGGTGTATCGAGCGCCCCAAACATAGATCGTATGCAAAAGTTACGCCACCGGGAAGTTGACGTATCAACTACCCCCATCGGGGCCCGCAAACCTTTTGGATTTTCATCTTCCGGTGTTAGGGTTTTGGATTTTACTTATGTTAAAAAGGCCTTTGGAGCCTCATTGTAACAATCATCTTCTAGCGAATGAGAGTAGTTGTTACATCTCTTCTCAGAGATAAGCTGCCACCATTCTAGCGAGTCTTTCACTCTATATTTTTCCAGTCTTTGTACATTTTCACTCATTAATAGAAAATTGTGTATTATTGTATCTCTGTGTTTATGGTTGCATCTCTGATACATTTCTGTTATATTATCGAATATTCGAGATATCTCTGTACATTTATTTATTGTATCTCCTCTCTCATTTTGTGCAGAAAATAATCCAGATCAGTGGTATCAAAGCAAACTGCTATTGATCGTTTTTCAGTGCATGTCCCCGACGAGGTTTGAGTATAGCAAGTTGGGTCTTGATCTTGTCTCTCTTGAAGAAAATCACTCTTGCACGCCCAAGAAATTGTCCATGGCAGAAGAAAAGAAAAATTACGGAGCAAAAGATTCTATTAATTTGTTGCTTGAGCAAGCTCTCACGCGATAGAGGGATGAAATGATGGAGAATTTTTCCGACATCCTTCAATGCCTGCCAATAATAACAGGTATATATTCATCACGTGACCACTTTGGAGGCACCTCACCTTTCAAGGTACAAGTTAATTTTGATATTCTTGTATTTGAAGGACAAATAGATACATATGCCCTACAAAAATGGTTAAATCTGCTAGAAGGCTATTTCTCTGTTCACAATTTTTCCGACAGGGAAAAAATCACCTTCGCACTCCTTAAGGATCTCCCCCATGTCAAACATTGGTGGGAAACTTACTGGGAGAAAAGTTCCACAGAGGAATCTGGAATATATGGGGCCAAGCCCACTTGGGTTTTTTGTGTGGATGCGGTCAAGGAACAATATTACCATGTTGGCAACTATGAAGACCAGTACATGAGATGGACCACGCTGTGACAAGAGAGGGGTCAAGCAGTTATAGAGTTCACCAATACCTTCCATACCTTGTGCACCAAGCTGGATATCAAAGACTCTGAATGACATTTGGTTCTGAAATACCATGGGGCTCTACACAGATACATCCAAACTGAAATGGATTTTTTGGACATCTCATCACTCGGTGCTGCTTATCGATATGCTATTAAAATTAAGCAAAAATTTAAGCACCAGAACAAACGAGATTGCGGGTCTGCAAATCCGCAACAACAAAAGTGTGATAAATATGGCCCTAACAAACAACCTCCCGAAAACCAGTCCAAGCCACAAGGAAAGAAGGGTCACAAAAAGACGAAGAAGGACACCGAAAAATGGTGTGATTTCCACAAAATCCCCTGGCACAACACCGATGAATGTCGTTCAAAATAGTCATTGGTGGCTGAGATCAAAGACAAGGTGTCGAACCCTAATTCGGAATCTAATAAAGAACATATTGATAGAAGATAGATTATCGACACAGACCCCACTGCTATTGTCACGACCGTAGCAATTCAACCAGAAGAACCCACAGATCCTGAAGAGGGGGAGTGCCTTTTTCATTCACAGATGTGGGTGAAGGGGACCCCGCTACATTTTTTTGTTGATAACAGAAGCCAAAAGAACCTCATCTCAACAGAGGTCATAAAATAGTTGGGATTGTCAACAACACCACACCCGCAACCATACAACATTTGGTGGCTTCGCAAGGGACGAGATCTTCGTGTCAACCAACAGTGTCGATTGTCATACGACATCCAACCCTTCAAGGATGAGGTATTATGTGATGTTGCCCCACTGGATGTATGTGATGTTCTCTTGGGCCAGCCATATATGTGGAAGCGCCATGTTATTTATGAGACTTGACCTCATAGTGTCATTGTTACTATCATGGGTCATCTCTACATAATACTAGAGGTAATTCTGACTACTGTCCCACCTAATCAGTGTTGCAAGGTAGTATCTCATACTACAAAATTCAGCTTCTTTACAATCTGTTCAAAAGGTGAACAAAAGGATACAACAACCACTACAACCTTGGCCCAAGCACCTTCTATCCAACAAAAGCGGGTCGACAAGACTACAACAAAGCGCAAATATTCCTTCTGCACACAAACATCTCATGTAGCTCGGCTGGTTGAATAGATTCAACCCCGTCAACAATAGGTTTATGACAGCCTTCCACAAACCAAGCAACACAACGTCTCCAACAAGGCAAGCAACTCACCAAGATTCAGATTCAACAAACGCTTCTCCCTCTCCTCCGGGAACTCAACGCAATGGATACCATTTCTTCATAAGGAGGGAGGATTGATCCAGGTGGATATAGGTGGCCACCCACCTTTTCCACAAGCTCGAAAAATAGTTTTCCATCTTGGTAGTTTTTGACAGTTTTTCGGGTTCCAAACTTCTGGGGCCGTTTTGAGGCCCCAAACGACGTTTTTTGGGGATTTGGGGCCTAGATGTTTAGCAAAGAACCTAACCCGGGCCATTCGAAAATCATTCTTCTCAGTTAGACCTTTCCAACGGTGTATCAAGTGCCCCAAACTGAGATCGTATGCAAAAGTTACGCCCCCGGGAAGTTGATGTATCAACTACCCCCATCAGGGCCTGCAAACCTTTTGGCTTTTCATCTTCTGGGGTTAGGGTTTTGGATTTTACTTATGTTAAAAAGGCCTTTGGAGCTCCATTGTAACAATCATCTTCTTGCAAATGAGAGTAGCCGTCACATCTCTTCTCAAAGATAAGCTGCCACCATTCTAATGAGTCTTTCACTCTATATTTTTACAGTGTTTGTACATTTTCGCTCATTAATAGAAAATTGTGTATTATTGTATCTCTGTGTTTATGGTTGCATCTCTGATACATTTTCTTTTATATTATTGGATATTCGAGATATCTTTCTACATTTATTTATTATATCTCCGATCTCATTTCATGCCAAAAATAATCCGGACCAGCAAGGCGAAATTAACCTACCCTATATGCCAATGATAGAAACAATACCTGAAATAATCGAAAGAACAGACCAAAAATTATGAAAAATGCTATTTTTCATAATCTTCGCTGCAAAAACTAGACTCAAACGATTATCTTACTCAAAAACTTGATTCATTAGATGTCTAAAACTGAAAATAGTAAAAAACTATACAAAAAGTGGGTAAAACTTCATTAACATAGTGAAATTTTACCCAAATTACCATTTCATTTGAGTTTTTACCAACATAATGAAAATTGAGTCAAACCATTTGATCTTCTCGTGACCATTGTGAGAGCTACAAGGATTGGATTCAATCGTCATCTAAACTAGGTTAGTAGGCTCTTAACCTTATTCAAATTCATCCACAAGTTTTTGCTTTTTGTCAAAATTTTCATTAATATTTTTAGTTTTGAAAAAAGGGTGGGCCTGTACGCACCCCTCTTTGGCATGGAGCACGTACAAGTGGACCGATACATGCCTTTATTTAATGAAAAATGTGTATATACAAGACTTTCCTCAAAGAAAAGCGTGTATATGTATGCAAATATAGAAAAATAAAGAACTAACACTTCTTTTCTTCTTGCAAATTTGAAGATGGTTATAGAATGGAGGAAAAGAGAGCATGAGGATGTTGATAACCAAGTCGTGGATGACCTAGAGGCCTTGGAAGCCCTCCATCGATGTGGTCTAATAATTTTTTATGAGTTCCCTAGCATTCAAGCTCAAAAAATACTGTCGCAACTTCTTATCAACTATTGGGAGCCGGATGCAGATGCATTCATGCTCGATGGTCAATCTCTCAAAATAGAGGTTGAAGACATCTATTTTATTTTAGGGCTCTTGTGGTGAGGTGACGTGGTCAACCTCCATACCTAAGGGGGAGTGGGCATGATTATTGAGGAGAATATTTCCCTCTATTTTATCCCAAGGACTCAACAGGTTGGGAGTCAGGTCTCAATCTGAAACATAGAGATCCTCGGCCTGAAGATTATCTTACTGACCATCATGAGGATTGTTGGATCCACAACATTACACCAAGAATATAGAACACATATTTTCTATGACATAGAGTGCTTACAACTTACTATTTATGATTGGAGTACATCACTATTGTAGAGCATGAAAATTCAACTCATAGAATGTAAGTAAGGGAAAATGAAAATTTTTGGATATGGAAATATCTTATGCGCCTTATTCTTCTAGAGGGTTCCTACTATGAGTTTGAGAGTCTTTATGGTGCCACACATGCTTTTCAAACCATGTATGCTACAATGGTCCACATTGATAGAACGAATAAGAGGTGGGTGCTTGAAAAATATGTATGACGAAGCCTTCTTGGATTGGTGGAAACTCCAAATCATAGCCATTGAAGACTATCCCTATGAAGGGATAAGCTTCGCTAGGGATCTAGACATGCCCGTTCCTCTCGGTGCCACACTTGGAGAGAAATTATTTGATTTTTTTTTATTTATTTATAAAGATCTCAAGAAGGAAACCCAAAAAGTTTTTGGTGTGGATAACAAAAGCTAACAAAATGACATGAATGTGTAGAAATTGGATCGAA
Source organism: Picea engelmannii (assembly GCA_009831015.1). Lineage (NCBI taxonomy): Eukaryota > Viridiplantae > Streptophyta > Pinopsida > Pinales > Pinaceae > Picea > Picea engelmannii. The sequence goes on along the minus strand of ML779879.1, from coordinate 347,164 downwards.
GAGGCCTGAGGGATACCCGTACCACCGTCGTAGAGGATGCGCTATGGAGAAGTTGTTTGGGGATGTCGATAGAACCCTTCAAAATGTCTAGAGGAATTTGGATTGATTGACACACTAGATACCCATGGTTTAGATAGAGGACCTGTCGGAGCACATGCAATGACAAGTTGTTGGAGTTCCACGGGCCTGGGTATGGCTCTCTCAACGTTTAGCAAATGTCATAGTCTGCTACAAAGACACACGTGTGGGGACAGGGCCCTCAACATAGACTTTATATCATATCATTGTATCAATATATCTAGACACTCGGGGCTAGGAGCCCAATTTTGTAACTTATGACCCACATTTTTGGTACTTAATTAACATTAAAGTAATATATATATATATATATACAATTTTTTTTTCCTAAGCATGCTTATGTGAAAATGTGCAAATGTTTTATGTACATTTATGTGTGTGCTTCTAATTTTAATTTGTGAGACAAATACCTATCTAAAACGTAGTTAACATATGCATCAAATACTGAATTTGCACTCCTAGAAACATGAACATACGTAAAGTAGCTAAAATAACATTCTAGAAGATTTACCTGAAGGAATCATCGGAGAATCATAGGATCACACACATGGTATTCACCATTCAATTGTGACAATACCAAATGAGACTCTAGGCGAACTTCCAAAGATAGGGTACCATGCAAAATAACATCCCTTAGAATCTCAATCATGATGTTATACTCAGACGCGTTATTAGTTGTTGGTCCCAAACGAAGGGCAAACACAAGCATGTTCATGAGGGCATTGAAGGATCATTGCATGAACTCGTCCCAAATGAAAGGGACCCCCTTTTTTAGAAATCGCATAAAGCCCTTGGCGATGTCAACATAATTATCTATAAAACATCGAATGAAATTAGCTTATCCTTAAAGACTCTGAAGTTCACGAATGTTACATGGCGGAGGCAATTGAGCTATTGCCTCAAGCTTCAAAGGATCAACCATGATCCCCTAGTTGGAAACAATGAATCCAAACAAACACCCCTAAACGACTCAAAAGGTGCACTTGTTTGGATTTAACCAAATGCGATAGTACCGACATCTTTTGAAAATAAGCCGAATATGAGCTGGATGATCTACTCTCTTACAAAGGTGAGCAGCGAGGTCATCCAAATAAGCCTCAACAATATGATTTTAATCATTAAAAGTGAATGGCATGGCCTGCTGGAATGTAGCCCCATCATTTTTAAGGCCAAAAGACATTTTTGTGTACACGAAAGTCCCCCAAGGACATATAAACGCGGTTTTATGTTGATCCTTAGGCCGTATTTGAATCTGATTGTATCGAGAAAATCCATCCATAAATGAAAATATTTTACTTCCCGCACACTCGTCACTAATCTGATTGATAAATGGTGTGGTGAAGTTGTCCTTTGGGCATGGTTTGTTCAGATCACAAAAATCCATGTAGATGTGAATGGTTCCATCTTTCTTATTTACTGGAACGAGATTCGACATCCATTCTATAAGTGAAACCAGATAGATGAAACTTGCCTTGAGCAATTTCTCTACTTCTGCCTTGATTGTTGTTGCTTTCCTAGGATTCACAGGTCGTAACTTTTGTTGAACCAACTTAGCATTTTCATATGTTTGTATTTAGTGCTCAACAATATGGGGGTCAATGTATTGCATTTCCTCATAGGATTAGGAAAAATCATTGTGAAACTCTTTAAACAAAGAGGTATACATGAAGATCTCTTTAGGAGAATAGTCTACAACAATAAACACATTTTTCGCTACACCAGAGATCTTGGAGATGTCGATCAAAACAATTTCTGATATATTGGCCATGTTTGCCTCAACATGGACACCATGCTTTGCCAAGGGGTTCACAAGATGATCAACGCCTTCGCTCAAAGTTGATCAGAATTCTCCTCTTTCAACGTGACTAAGTTCTGGGAGGAAGTAAGATCGATGATGTAGATCCTTCCATGGTAATTCTGACCCTGTCATTACCTCAAGAATAAGTTTGTCGGATGACAATATAGTGTCAATACATTTGAGTGAATTCAAAGAATTGAGGACCCATATGGGCTCTAGAAACTGATCCACTTCTTTAGTCCATGTAGGAGTAGGATCATAATCTGCATCATCTTGTTGAGTTGATCGATAAGCTATCTCAGCTGCATACAATGATATGGCCATCCCTGCATGCACAAGACCTTCCACCGATGCACATGGCAAGGGTAACACTCAATGATCCTGAAAATATGTACAGAATGAATTCACTTGAGTTACGTGCATCGAGAGGCTTGATTTTTGGTAGAAAATTGATGACACAACAACTGCCATTCCATATCTCCAACTCCTTCCTAGTAACAAGTTGTAGTCGAGTGGAGCATCGACCACTGCCACCTCTACAAAAACAAACTTCCCCCACAACCAGACAGGGAAGGAGGAAATGAGCCCGTGCGAGCTAAAGAAACATCCATCAAAAGTGGTTAACAATGTAGGAGATGGAGTGACTCAGGAGAGCCTATGGCCTTCCAACAAGACAATGACATTACACATGTCAAAGTTCCTTCTTCAATGATAGTTCTTCCAATAATGTGTTTGGTGTACATGATATTAATTTGGAAGGGCACGTGATAAGGAAGATGAGGCTTCACATATGCAGTATTGAACTTGATAACTTGCGAGCTCGAGGAGTCAGTAGCTCCTATTATAGACAATAATGCACTTCGTTGTGCAGGGAAACTCTGAAGCACCTCTAGGGATAGCATCACATAGGGTGTCTGAGCCAAGTCCTTAACAATGGAATAGTTGGGCTCAACTTGAACATTTGGGTTGTGTGACAAATTTTTGTTGTACACCTTTTAGTATGCATGGCATTGTTTCCCCCCCATGATTCTCTATGTTAACATAATTATGGGGATCAAAATATTCCTTTCCTTTAGATGATGACTCAAGGTTGACATAATCTCGGTCTCTAGTCGACACATTAACCTCCAAATTCACCATATTGATGAATGACAAAGCACCTTCCGATAAGGGTGCATTTTGAGTGCCCCATTGTGAATTTGTACTGGAAGAGCCCACCATCATATCTTGTCCTTCTGGGAACAAATTTCTTAGCACAACAGTCTGTTGTTGCGTTAGCAAGTGTTGAGCCTCATCCATCTTGGGGCATTAATAGGTAAGGTGATCGTCTTTACAAAGCTTGCATGAAAGCTTCACATTTTTCTTTTCCTTTTTATCCCCCCAACATTTGTGTCAGATTTAACGTTGTTATTATTGTTTCCACCTCCCTTTTTATCCTTACTTTTTTTCTTCTCTCCAGGTTGTCGGTTACCCTTTGGGTTTGTCAACCGCACAACGTGTACATCCGATAATTGGATGGTGGAAATGGTCGAAGCTGTAGCTTGATCGACTGTAGATGGAATAATTTTCATATGTTTCATTTGTTTTGTAACCAGATATGTGGTAGTGATATTGATGGAACCAACAATGCCATCGACATGTGGTCGAGACTTCAGTTTCAAAGAGTTAGTACCCAGTTGCATTGCGTCTGACAATATCTCGTATAGGATCCCAGATTGTGAATAGATCAAGTCTAACTACTAGGCCCTGAAAATAGTATCGTCCTCAGAGGACACCTTGTTGAAATTTTGGTATACTCATTTGACCATAGACAATTTCACATCATTATCACCCAACCATAGGCATTCACATATGCCACCCTCGAGCACACTAACCTTTATTTAGAATAATTCCGACAAGCCTATTCCAGAACCAACAGATAAACCCTAGCTGCTAATTGTAGCAACAAATCAAGACAAGTAGAACGCTCCTTCTCCAAGGGTAGCACACAAGAGAGAGAGTCTCCATATCCACATAACAAGTACCATACACAACTGCAGTAGCTACAACTACACTACTCTCTCAAAATTGTGCCATACTTAGCAAGAATATCACCAAGAGAATCACCAAGAATGTCACCAAGAGAACCACCAAGAGTGTCACGAAGAGAATCACTAAGAGAGAGACCAAGACCAAGAGATGACCATGCACCCTTATTCCTCCTTGCAATTGCAGTTCTTTACAAGAATTGTGCTCTGACTGGGTATCCAAATGAGATAAAATGTCCTCTATTTATATTAAACTGTCCAGTGTCTTTTCTGGCTGGACCGACCTAATTTTGTGGTAATTATATTTTTTGTTTATCTTTTTCCTGTGGAGCCGACTTGTATTTTTGGAAGATAATATTCTATTCTTATTTATTCTATTAGGTTGACTTGTCTTCTAGGGTTTCCACACATATGTTTAATGGTTCACTTGCTTCTAGAATATTCTATTCTAAGTCATAGGTTACACGTGGAGGTTAATACCTCTCGCAACTACCAAAAATTCAACACTCCCTCTTAGGTATGGAGGTATTAACTAAGATGTTATTCATGTAGTGGTATCAAACACATCCATCCATCTCACTTGGCATGGGAAAGACTCACATGGTCTTGCAAACCAGTCTACAGATAACATCACCATAGCAACACATGCTATCATATGATCAAACATATCAAGTATTCCCATCATAGCCGCACATTAGCCATCTAGTTGGAAAACACCTCCAACACTACTGGTTGGCCCTCTAGCTAGCAACCTTCGATGCTAATGATCGACACTCTATCTGGGAATCATTTCCGACACTACAGGTTGACATCTATTTCATACAGAACTAGTAACTCGTGGGCTTACACATAATCTGACTCAAAAATTTAACACTCCCTCTTAACGAGGAAGGTATTCCTCTTGGCATGATCATCATCAATGCTTCTGTGCTTCTACACACCTTGGCCATTGTCTTGGTGAATTTCAAGAATCCATACATCATAATAAGTTCTGCACTTTCATTGGGGTAGTGTACCAACCTTTGTTGGAGTAGCATACCAACCTGCACTAGGGTAATATACCAACCTGCATTGGATTACCAACCTATGCTGGGGTAGCATACCAGCCTGCGTTGGAGTACCAACCTATGTTGGGGTAGCATTCCATTGTGTGTTGGAGTACCAACCTGTGCTAGGGTAGCATACGAGCCTGCATTGGAGTACCAACCTGCGTTGGGGTATCATATCAGCCTGCGTTGGAGTACCAACCTGTGCTAGGGTAGAATACTAGCCTGCGTTGGGGTAGCATACGAGCCTACATTGGGGTACCAACCTACGCTAGGGTAGAATACCAACCTGCGTTGGAGTACCAATCTGCACTAGGGTAACATACTAACATGCGTTGGAGTACCAACCTGCGCTGGGGTAGCATACCATCCTACGTTTGTGTATCAAACTGCACTGGGGTAGCATACCAACCTGCGTAGGAGTACCAACCTACGTTGGGGTAGCATACTAGTCTATGTTGGAGTACCAACCTGCACTAGGGTAGCATACCAGCCTACGTTGGAGTACCAACCTACGTTGGGGTAGCTCCCAATACTGGGGATCTCATCACTTCCCTCTACTGGGGAACACATCACTTCCCGCTATTGGGGAACACATCACTTCCCACTACTGGGGAACACATCACTCCTCACTACTAGAGAAAAAAAATTGGACCACTCCAAGCTTGTCCTTGACAGAGGCTTGGTCAATCATATCTGCTACCTTTTCATCGGTAGCAATATACTGGGGCAAGTGTCTCATCATAGTCTTCTCCCTCTTGCTGGGATAATCCTCTGGACACAAATCAGGCTTTGTACATCTCTAGGCTATTTATATGCAACATGCTTGATCTTGTAGATCAACTTGGAAGTCACCATTGACTTCCCTTCTGGTCTCAGAACCAAGTAAAAGATATACATCCCAATCCTTCTGACTGGCTTCCTCCTCGGTCACTATAGCAAAGTCTACTCAAGCAAGGGAATCTTCCCATAAGATCTCATATCTCCTCGAAGGCTTTGAAGCTTCAATCTAGCCTTCTCAACCCATGGAATCTGTCTTTCAGTTCCAGAAGATGTCTCTCTCTTTCATTTAAATCTGAAAGTATCTAAATCTCCATTCTCCCTCTGAAGCTTGACTCCATCTGAGTATGTATAATATTCAGAGCCATCCACTCCTCATGATATGGCTCATCAATGTTGCATCCTGCAAAGTTTCATGGGACCACGTTGGTCTCTTCTTGGTTATTGCAATGATTCTGGGTAGGCTTTTCTGGCTCTACTAACTCTTCCTGATGATTTGTAGAGTGATTAATTGCACTAGATGGATTTGTTTGGTCATCTTTGGAGCCTTCTACTCTTTACAATCAATATCCATATGAGATACTATGTATCTCACAAAAGTAACCTTCTTCGTCTTCTTCTTCTCTGGTACATGGATGTATACAGTCATGTATACAACTTCTTATCTAGATAGTCTGGTCCATGTCTCAAGCTAGAGACCATCTAATATATTGTCTCCTGCAACTGTCACTATAGCTTCCCTCAGAGTTATCACCTGTGACCTGCCCGAAACAAGGACAACAAAGGGAAAAACAATAGATAAGAATAATACTCTTATAATAATAAAAACAAGAACGAGAAAAATAATCACAATAGCTCCTTCTCAAAGCTATTGCTTGCGACCTACCTGGAAAAAGAGCCAAAATAAAAACAAAATAATAAGAAATAGGAACAACACTCATCTAGTGTTGTGAACAATCATTCCTCCATGGAATTTATAAAATAACCTGCACGAGACAAGAACAACAAGAGCAAAATGTATAATAGCATTTTCATAAGAACATATCTATGTCAACAAGAATAAAAGACAATCTCATGGTAATCATCATATTATTACTAAGGTGACCTACCTGAAAGAAAAACAAGAAGTATATCCTAGAGGAGATGTTAGTTCATCTTGCAAGCATAATAGTACTCACATGTTGCCAAGTATTCATTGTATCTAGCAGTAATAGAACCTTTCAAGGATTGTTGTCACAACTAGTAATGTAGCAATTATCAAACTTGATATGTGCAAATTGGAAACTTATTAATTTAATCAATCAAACCTGGAACTTGGAGTCTTATCTTTAAGAAAGAGTGTTGTTGATTTTCTTTTGAGTCTCCTTCACTCAATATGATAAGTATTCTCTTCAACTTGTCCCCTGTACTTAATACAGTATGCTTTCTTAACATAAATCTGAGTTAGAGAATATAATGCAAATAAACTCTAAAAACTCAACCTTAATCAATCTAATACTTTGACTAAAGTTAGTTTCTAACTTTAACTTTGAACATAGGTTAGTGTGATAATCACAACTTCAATAGATCAAAATACAACTAGATGCTCATAGGATCACAATAATGCCATAACAGCTAGAGGCATATGAAAACAATCAAACCTAGAGTGCATTGTTCTTATGAATGAGCTGGATCTGAGATCCCTCTGGATCTATGATTTTTGCTTGGACAAGAGATCCCTTCTTTTGCAATCACACTCAAAATAGTGATACAATTTAAATATATATAAGTACATACCTTCGACAACATCGACAGGTAGTGGCACCGTCCGACAACAGCGACAAGCAAATGTAGAACCTTAAAATTTCAAAGGTGCTCCAACTTGTAATCTAAATGTAGTTGTAGATGCGCTAGGGTAAGGCGCACTAGGATAACCAAAAATTAGTCCCAACACTTCACAAAAGATTTCACTACAACTGGTATTGCAACTGGGTCTGCAATTAGTGCTGCAACTGGCACTGTAACTGGTGCTGCAACTGGAACTGCAACTGGTGCTACAATTGGCATGAAGCAACTGGCACTGCAGACCTAGGGTTTTAAGACGAAAGCCTAATTTCTCAACTTCAGAAATTTGCAAAATTGATTCAGGGAAGAGATGCACCCTACTTAGGCAACCTTCTTAGTGAGTTCAATATGTGCTCAATGAGATTGATAATGGGGGAAACTGAGGATCTTCCTTCCAGCGGTTAAACTGTTATGAAGGAAACCAACTCTAATACCATGTTGAAATTTTGGTATGCTCTAACCATAGACAATGCCACATCATTGTCACCCAACCATAGGAATTCACACATGCCACCCCTGAGCACACTAACCTTTACTTAGAATAATTTCGGCAAGGCTACTCCTGAACCAACAGATAAACCCTAGCTACTAAATGTAGCAACAACTCAAGACAAGTGGAGCACTCCTTCTGCAAGGGTAGCGCACAAGAGAGAGAGAGTCTCCATATCCATAGAACAAGTACCATACACAACTGCAGCAACTGCAACTGCACTACTCTCTCAAAATTGCGCCATACTTAACAAGAATATCACCAAGAGTATCACCAAGAGAATCACCAAGAATGTCACCAAGAGAATCACGAATAATGTCACCAAGAGAATCACCAAGAGAGAGACCAAGACCAAGAGATGACCATGCACCCTTATTCCTCCTTGCAGCTGCAACTACAGTTCTCCACAAGAATTGCGCTCTGACTGGGTATCCAAATGAGCTAAAACATCCTCTATTTATATTAAACTATCCAGTGACTTTTCTGGCTAGGATGACCTGACTTTCTGGTAATTATATTTTATGTTTATATTTTTCTTGTGGAGACAACTTGTATTTATGGAAGGTAATATTATAATATTATTTATTTTGGTAGGTTGACTTGTCTTATAGGGTTTCCACACATTTATTTAATGGTTCACTTGCTTCCAGAATATTCTATTCTAAGTCATAGGTTACACGTGGAGGTTTATACCTCTCACAGCTACCAAAACTTCAACACACCCCTGACATAGAATCATGCTTAGATATGTATGGAAACAAGGACTTTAAAATCCATTCCAGAAGGAACTCGGGAATGATCCTAACTTTTATCATCCTCTTCTACCTCCACCACTCTTGGATGTGATCCGAAATATAAGTGGCTTTGTCATGCTTAAGTGTAGATAGTAGATCGGTGCCAACATTGTACCAGAATGGAAATTGGTAATGGTTTAGAAAAACCAAAGCCAAGTCATGAAAAGTGTGAAATGTCGAGCCCTGAAGCTCAATATACCATTTCATCGAAACTCTTGTAAGAGTGAGTTAGAAGAAACATAGCCAGATGGCGTCATCATTCAGAGAATTGGATGAGCACCACAAATGAAAAGTCGTCACATGGTCACCCAAATCCTCACTATATTTACCTTCGAACTTTGGCATGTTTGAGGTTATCTTAGTGGGGACTGGAGGTCAGTTTGGATTGTGGTAGACTGAGTTTTTCATGAGTTTCAATAGGTTTAGTAAGTATAATGTTGCCAAAAATGGAAGCCTTGACTGTGACCTAGAATTCCAATTGACGAGGTTAGAGCTCCCAGGTTGACTAGCAGCCGGAAAAGGATACCCTGGATTGTTATTAACACCAGGTTTCCAGGAAGAGTTTGTTGATGGGCCAAGATTTTGATTAAAACCTTGAAATCCTTAGTTATAAGGAGGAAAACCTCCACCCATCCGGATTCCATAAGAGAAAGCAGGGTTTCCTCTTCCCGACATCCCTTATGAAGGGAAACACCCACACATCGTGTTGTTTTGATTCAGGAAAGAATTACCCTCGGGCGACATCCCTTGCAAAGGGTATGACCCTCGCGTAGGATTCCATTGACCTTGGAAGGGGTTGCCCCCTGTCGAAATTCCAGATAAAAGGAAGGGATTGCTCCCAAACTCACTAAATAACATGAAGGAATGTTCCCTTCATCCTAAGGAAAATATTGAAGGGGAATTGATTTACTCCCTACTCCAACGTTAATACTTTGGGGATTCGACTAAGAACTAGCTGACACGTTCTGCAAGTCGATCAAAGACATTTCAAATGAGAAAGCATTATAAGTAAAGGCGACGAAGGAGTCACACTCAAAGGATGAGTGGACCCAACAATCGACGGTGTAGAGCTACCGATCAACGTAGCTACTGTGGTTTGAACCACATTAGTAATCTGTTTAGAAAGGAAAGGAGGTAGAACTCCTCCCCCGATTATATCCTAAGTAGTGGTTGCAGGGGCCCCCAACCCAAAAACGTTTGAAGTTCCTTCCATAATGGCCCACCAAAGAGGGTGATAGTTAGTGTTATCCGACCCAGAAGTTGGAAGGCACAAAATAACATGATCATTCGATCTAGTCAATGGAGGGTCAAAGGGTCTAAGAAAGCCTTTGACCTTAAGATATGATATATGCATAACCTATGGAACAAAAGAGTTTGACTATGTGGTATCTACCTCAACAATGTCAATAGGACCAATTAGTACAAACGTGTTAGTTTGATCGATTCGACGCCTCAAAGGAGGCAGCGAAGAATTCAATTCAACAGGTAGAAGGCCATGAACTCTCCAAGATCGATGTGGTAGTTGATCAACCACTTTAAATCAAAGACTCGAGTGGCTCCCAACACACTTACGAAGGTTGTATACATGCAAAGAGAACACAACTATAAAAATTCCTAGGGACACAACAAATAATGTTTTTTCCCTCAATACTCCATCTTGGCTGGATTAGGTCTCGAGACCGCAGTAGCAACGAAATTAGGCAAAGGCCCTTCTAGATGATGGCATGGGTTGATTAAGTCTCATGAACTGAAGAACAAAGGAGTGAGATGCAATTACCTTGACATACACTAACCAACCCTACATTATGTAAGTACCCTCGCTTCGTGGGGCACCCTCGAGAGGTATTGAATAGTGTGATATGGCGTCTGCCCCAGGTACTGTGAGGAACCCCCCACATCAACTTTGAGAAACCTAGGAAAGGAAACTAAGGATACCAACTCACTTTTAGTGTCTAGGGGGTACAATCAACAATCGATATCAAACGTTTGGGAAGGGTAACAAAGCCTGAAGCTTCAAAAGCACCACTTCTCAAGGAGGTATGGGCACTAGCGAAATATCTGTATATGATCTCTCCACAATGCTTGGTCAAGCCTCGGAGGATTTATCTCCTTGACTCTTCCTCATGTGACCTCATGTTTAGCTCCTGTGTTAGAGGAGGATCCCAACTATACTTATACGAAAGTTGGGTTTTAACTCTCCCTGTATCAGACTCCTAAGTTGTTTTAATGGCCTTGGAGAGTTGTCTCTCCAATCCTAGTTCAAGGCCCTACTCCTAGAGTATTTTGTTCACCCTACAAACAAAAGTCTAATAGATTTTAATTATGTGTTCATTTTTGGAGTTATTTTTTACTCAAAAGGAAATAAACATTCTATTGAGTGATGTTTCAAAGACTCAACACAAAAGTAAAACACTTTTAAGAACACAATTATGAAATAAACTTATTCTTTAATGAAAGTAGTATAAAGAACACTTCAGAGAAATGGAAACTCTTTTTCTTTTAATGCAATGCAAGAAATAAAGATTTTCGTTCAGACACAATGCAAAACTAATGCAAATTTCCTGAATACAATGCAACTATTGAAAAATGAACAAACCTAAACTATCCTTTTTACCAAAACTATAACTAACTCTTGCGAAAATTGAAGTTTTTCAAGAATGCAAATAGTATTTTGAAATCAATAAGCACCAAGAAAAGAAAGCATACTCTATACAAAACTTTTCTTTTTCAACGAAAATCAAAAGTAAAGAATGAAAAGAGAAGGACAAACCACACCTTCTATACTTGTTTTTGCTTTTCTTGTTTCAAGAGAAAAAGAGGAAATGGAAAACCAATTTTTTTCTTTTCAAAGCAAACAAGAAAAGCCAAAACAATAAATGAAGAAAAGTGCTCACACTCATCAAAACCTGTAAGGACAACAAATATAACTATTCCAAACAAGAAAGACATGAGAAAAAACATTCCAAACCACTTCTATAAACTTGAAAAAAAAAGCAAGGAAATGAAATCGTTTTTGTTTTTCTCTACAAAAATCCCAACTTATTAACTTTTGAACTTAACAATAGACAAACCAGAGTAATAGAAACTCAACAAGATCCGAAGCATCAAGCTCAAAACCCTAGCAAACAAATAGATTGAAAACACCTTTCATGTGGAGATGTACATGACTGTCTCCAAGACAAAGAACATATGTATGCAAAATGCATATATACGTGTTGAAGGGGCGGAAATACCCTGTAACAGTAAGGGGTACTCCTCGATACATGGTCCCAATTAGACTATGCACTGTTTGGTTTAGGAGACCTATCTGGATTCTGGCCTGACTTCCATTATTGGTTACGAGGTTGCATGGTTATGCAAATGAAGATGTACATGAAGACTATCTAAAAGCATAAAATAAATCTAATCTACTCTAAACTATTCTATCCTAGCTAGGAGAAAAATATCATAACCAGATGAGTTGAAATGAAACTAAACTCTGCAGAACACTCCAATCAGATAGTTGTCATGAAGAGGCAAAGCTAGATGAAAGATGTATACAAGTGCATAACCAGAACAATCTAAGTCATATTACTACATACATCAACAACTCATATGCTCAAGACATAAACATGAGAGAGAATAACACACAAGTTAGAAAAATAACAATTTCTTTAAGAATAGTCTATGGGCAACAATAAATCCTAACAACACATTGTAAGCAATAAATAATCTGTTGAAAAAAATTTGACAGCTAGCCACCATTTGCAAATAGTAGTTCTCTCTATCAAAACTGGCCGTGAGGGCTTCTCAATATTAGTTAACACAATATTCTCTCTGAAAATAGTTTCTTGAGTTTGTACACTGATTCAAGAGCCCCTACAAAATGGGCTTCTTCCTTTATTTATACAACTATTATTGACTCCCAAAAATGAATTCTTGCATTCCCCAAGAAGCGGTTACAAAATTGTTGATCTTCGCCCAATAAACTATTGACATGTGTGAGGAAAAAGATGAAGCTGAAATTGGTTGGAAAAAGACATTTATAACATAGTTAACAATGAATCAGAAATTTATTATTTTGTCTTGTCTATGTGTTCTTATCCCATATGTAGGTTGTCCATGCCTCTAACTGATCATAGAGTTATATAATCCCACGATAGGCCGGTTCTTCAAGTGCATCCTTGTGCATGGCTGTGTTATCATTGAGGATCTACATATCTTTTTCCAAGGTATCCATGAAGGCTTGAATCATGATGTGGACTTTGGTAGGTTGTATGAGATGTTGCTCGATCAATTCCATCATCACCTTTGTGGTTGATTCAATTATTTCTCTCCTCTGACTTGTGCTTTGTTGTACTTTCTTTGTAAGTTATTCCATCACGAGAGTCTTCCTGACCTCTTCTAGTGGGGGGAGATGACACTTTTATATCAAAACTTGTGATGCCTTGTGCAATTCTAAACATATTTCCAGTGATCTGGTCGTCTCTTTATCTGCTCTTTGTCCAACTTGCTGACAATGGTTGAGCGAAGGGTAGTTAACTTTTATTTCTATACTTGGAGGATGAGGCAACTCGATTAATGCATATGGGTTCTCGACAATCCACTCGTCCATATCATCTATACCTTCCTGGATAGTGATGAACTTGGTGTTCTTGGCCTACACTTGACTATGTTGTTCCATGATAGTGGTTGTTGTGTGTTGAAAAAGGTGTAGGTGTGCGTACATGTCTACGATGGCTTCCTCTAGTTCTACCCTGAATTGCTCTGCATTGGCCTTGAACTCTTTCATGCTGTCCTCATATATCTTTACATGCTTGAGTTGCTTTTCCATCTCTCTGATTCTAGCATACTTTTCTAGATTCTAGCGGTATAAGTTCTTGACATTATTCTCTATCGTCGTCGTGAAAGTGGTGCCAGTGGATGCTATGGAGATTGGATCCTCATTAACGTTCCCTGTGACCGAGGTCTGTGTGAGGACTGATATTAGATTACCTCCTATGACCGACACTTTTCTTATTTTCTCTTGTACAATATTGCTTGTGGCCTTATCATATTTGAATTTCTTCATATTAGGCACCTTGCTTGGCTTGAATAGGGTGTGAAGCCCTAGATCCAACTTGCCGAATTAGTTGTGACTGTTGGTAGCTCTTTTTGATATCTCTAGGATATTGATATCCATCGTAGATACATCATTAATTCGATATTCTTCATCTTTCTTGCGTTGTTCCTCCTCAACTGCCTATTTTATAGCCTCATTTGCTGCTTTCCGTGTTGCTTCTATTGTAGATATTTTAGCTACTACCTTTTGTTCAACTTCTTTCTGGGAAGCAACCTTTGCCTCTAGTTTTGCTTTAGTTTTTGCCACTGCTGTTGTGCCAACTTTTTCATTAGCTTTAGCTTCATTGGTTTTCCTTTTCTTTTCTGGAACATCCCTTTTCTTCTTGTGGGTCTTTTCTTTCTTCCTCCTCTTCTTTTCTGTTGCTAGTACTTCTTCTTCTTGTTGGATTACTGAGAGGGGGGGTGAATCAGTAATAGCGTAATTATAATCATTTTTCTCCAAATAATCCAAGTGTTAGATCAATGTAGAATTATTATGCAATAATGAACAATAAGAAATGAACAATCACACACATACATAATACACCAGTGTTTTACGTGGAAACCCAAACCGAGAGAAAACCACATAATGCTTTTTCTTATATGTCTTGAAGAATTACATTGATTTGAAGCATCAACTCCCGTTGTTTTCCAGCTGCAACTGGAAGGAGGCTCCAACCCCCTAGTTTCTCAGGCTACAACCTGAGGGAAGCTCCAACTCCCCAATTCTCTGGCTAAAACCAGAAGGAGGCTACAACCCCCTATGTTCTCCGACTACAACCACCTGTCCTTGCCTCGTCCAATCGCCCTCTAATCAATATGTACCTGAACTGAACATGTATCTACAAAAGTACAACAGGTACACGACATGTAGCGCTGCAACCCGCATATTTACACACCCTATATGTTATGCAGTCCGCGTATGTATGCACCCTAACTGTTATGTAGCCTGCGTATGCCTTTTGAAAACTAGGGTTTCCTTTTTCTTGAAAACTTCTGACCCTATGTTACTTCTTTCACATAGATCTGTAACCTGTCACTGTTTCCAGACTGTAACTGTACCCTGTGAATGCATCCTCATGCATAACCTTTACTCAAGGCAAATATGTCTCTCTCTAGTCACGTGCCACATAGGTGTGTGTAATCATGAACAAGTATAATATCCCTCACATGATCTTAGTCATCAAACCCTTTCTGATATTCAACCTCTCAATACATCAACTACTACACAAATACAAACTCTCAACCATGTACCATAAAAACCCTTAGCCATATGCCAAGAAATACAAGATGTGCCTCACAAGAAGTATCAATGATGAACATACTAGCACTGTATTTCTGTAGATCTAACTTATACAGAAAATACCATGTAGCCACTAGTCTCTTTAGGGAGAATCCTCAAATCTCCATTGCCATTCCTCATGCATACATAAAAATGAAACTATTCATAGAAATAAGACATACCTTTTGAACCAATGGATGGATCTGATGTATTTGAGCACTTTAAACCTTCCCGGGAGCTTGATCTCAAAACCTAGAACCTCTGCATCTTCCTCTTCTCAAGTTTCCATGGCTTTACCAACATGTACTCACCCTATACACAACCAGCCCACGTACGTACTCACCTTATACATAGACAACCCACATACATGTACGCACCCTATACACAGCTAGCCCGCGTATGTATGCTCCCTATACATAGACAACTCACGTACATGTACTCACCCTATACACAGACAACCCGCGCACGCCTCAGAAAATAGGGTTTTTTGTATTTGTTGTAATTCCGAGAATTTCACCGTCAACCCTTAGTGCTACCTCAGACGTTCACCACTTCAAATGTATCCACAAGTATTTACAATACGCTTTACACAAGAAAATATATATACAATATGTACAAGTGTGTCTTTAATGAGTGAGCTTTGCCTCTTATTTATATCTTCATGTAGCCTTACACTTTCCTTATTTTAGGGCTTCTTCATTTAAAATGATTTCTTTTGCAAAGCACTTTGACCCTTGGGGGCTTCTATAAGACTTATGAGGGGTTCTCCAACTTCATATGGTCATAACTCTCTAACTGCGAGGATTTATGTGACGTTCCACATACCACCGGAAATGGAATGACAAGCACTATCTATCTAGGATAGTTTCACTAACAAATTCACTACACTTCATCTCATTATTCCACAACTAAGCATGGGTTCTCTCACTCCACAAAGCATCTTCCCTTGAGGGCTTTCACCATAAGGGGACCACTTTGGAATTCATCCATATTTGCTTCTTATCAACCATGACAAGACATTAATGAGTCATCTTTACATCAAACAAACTTGGGTCCATTACCCAAACCTTTGTGCTACCGAGATTTCTTCAAGGGTTGACATCAATGACAACCAACCTTAATCAACAATCTCCCCCTTTGGCATCGATGGCAACATTTTGATGCAATACTGAAATCATATCACTCATGATCCCCATGGAACCATGCCTCTATCCTCTGCATCTAATAAATCTGCTCCCTCTGAAACCATGCCTCTGTCCTCTGCATCTGATAAATATTCTCCCCCTGGAACCATACCTCTGTCATCTGCATCTGATAAATCTCTCCCCCTTTGTCATCAATGACAAAGGTATGTTTCCATCCGGGGCTGCTCCCCCTGACTGAACTGTCCTCTTGTGGTGCTTCCTCTTATACATCTAAGACATATAAGATAAGCATTCAAAAAGCATTCATTTTGGATTAGAAATAACTCCAAGTCTCTGGTGAAGATATTCAAAGGCTTCCTGTGGAAGTGGTTTTGTAAAGATGTTTGCCACTTGTTCTTTTGTGTCCACATACTCAACTCTGATGTTCATTTCTGCAACCTGCTCCCATAGAAAGTGATACTTGTTTGGAATGTGCTTCATCTTGGAGTGCATCACCAAGTTCTTTGAGATACTGATGGTGCTTGTATTATCACAATAGATTGGAATGAGCTCATCATACTCAACCTGTATATCTGTCAGAGTTTGTTTCATCCAAAGAACTTGTGTACAACATGATGCTCCTGCAATATACTTTGCCTCGGCTGTAGATAAAAATACTGATGATTGTTTCTTGCTTAGCCATGATACTAAACACTCACCCAAGTAGAATGTTGCTCCATTGGTGCTTCGTCGGTCATCAATACAACCTGTGTAGGCCATAAGTGATAGATCCTTTCCTTTTGGATACCATAATCCAAACTCTTCTGTTCCTTTGAGATATCTGAAGATCCTCTTCACTGCTAATACATGTGATTCCTTTGGTGCTGCTTGAAATCATGCCACCTGTCCAACTGCCTGCATTACAACTGGTCTGGATGCTGTCACATATAGTAGGCTTCCAATCATTGACCTGTATTGCCTCTGATTTGTAGACTTTGAATCATCATCTTTGCTCAACTTGCAACTGATTTGCATGGGAGTGATAACTGGTTTGCAATCTTCCATTCCGAACCTCTTTAACATTTCTATGATATACTTGGTTTGAGAAATAAAGATTCCTTGGTTGCTTTGACGTATCTGAAGTCCCAGAAAGAAGGATAGTTCTCCAAGTAACGACATTTCAAATTCTTTCTGCATTTCTTTTGCAAACTTCTAGCTTAACCTGTCATCATCACTACCAAAAATAATATCATCAACATAAACTTCAACTAATAAAATATTACCTTGACTTACCTTGATGCAGAGGTTGTTGTCTTCACTTCCTTTTCTGAACCCTGCCTGTTGCATATACTTATCCAGTCTAGAGTACCATGCTCTAGGAGCCTGTTTTAGACCATACAAGGCCTTCTTTAATTTACACATATAATCTGCGTTCTTTGACAACTGAAATCCTTCTGGTTGTTCAATGTAGACTTCTTCTTCAAGTTCCCCATTCAGAAAAGCTGATTTTACGTCCATATGATATACTTTAATATTTTTAGAGCATGCATAAGCTAAAAACAAGCGGATTGCTTCCATTCTGGCAACTGGGGAAAATGTCTCTTCAAAGTCGATTCCTTCAATCTGTGCATATCCTTTACATACCAATCTAGCTTTGTTCCTTGTAACTTGTCCATCTTCATTCAATTTATTCATGAAAACCCATTTTGTGTTGATCGCATTCTTATTCTTTGGTCTTGGAACCAATTCTCAAGTGTCATTTTTCTCTATTTGATCCAATTCTTCATCCATGGCCTTATTCTAAGATTCATCCTTGTTGTCTTCTTCAAAACAGTTTGGTTCAATTGTAGATA
>ML779879.1:299817-315589 GCA_009831015.1 Picea engelmannii | reverse complement strand
AAGCCTCCATACATATCCATTCATTTCTGTGCACTAACCCAAGTGTGCGCGACATAGTGCAATGTGTGCACCTACTTAGGTTCACATAACACACCTAATGTGCACACTGTTAGCACTGAGAACCACCCTCAGATTGCAAGAGGATAAGCCCAATACCCATAAAAAAGGTTTGTGAATGTAAATTAATGATGAAAGGTCAAATGGACAAAACTCAACATAAGAATGTTTTAACACACAAATCTGGGCTAGCATGCATAATCAAATGAGGTTTTGATTAACTTCAGTTAGTGGTTTAAGGATATAGGTGAATAGAAGGAAGACTTAGTGAGGAAGGTGGATAGGTCTGTTATAAGCATCAAGCCTCCAAGCAACAAGGAGAAGAAAAACACAATCACAAGAACTTCTTGAACTTAAAGTTTAAAACACTGAAAAACATTCATAGCAACATTATAATCAAACATCCATTATAACACAACCACAACATCTCATATGGATCATCCAATCATGAGAATTTCAGAGTAAGAGGAAACAAGATGATGAAAGGAAACTGAATTCTATTAAGGAAAATGTCTCAAGTCCCATACATAACCAGAGAACAACTCTGCTTAGTCAAAATATTACAAAAAGGGAGCCCTGCTCAACCATCCGACCCTCTCATATCATTCATCTGATGTATTTATAATCAAGACAATAGCTGGTGTCTTTTGTTGTCTGTCCCATTCCTTCCATCAGAAGGAAACCCATGTCAATCTGGGCCTGCAGGAAAAACTGCCCTCGGTGGTACTTCGGGCTGACAACTTTCTGTCTCCTCGGCTAGACCCTCCATGCTTCCATTTAAGGGCGTAGTTGATTGTTCAACCACTAGTCCTCCTTTCATTAACTGATTCAGGCTGACATTTTTCTGTCTCCTTGGCCAGACCCTCCATGCTTCCATTTAAGGGGGTAGTCGATAGTTCTCTTTCCTCTAGTGATAGACTCGTCACTATCTGCTAACGTTCTGCTTCTCCTTGTGATGCTCTCCCAGTTTATGTTGCCATGCTGTGATCTCAGATTGGACCCTATATAAGCACATGATTGCGGAAGCTGCCGAGGGAAGTTTGGATCGACACCGCTCCGACCCCTGCAATCCACCACCAACTACCACATACTTATTTAGCTATACCATGGTTTCGATTGCGGGACCACTCTATGATTTTAACGTTCAAGTATGTTCCGTCCCCGCAATGAAGTGTGGCCGTCGATCTGATGCAAATCTACGATCTTGGTAACCCTATTATTTTATCTCCCTTGCTAAAATTTATTCATCTTCCAACTCCAGAATCCTTTTAACCGTGTTTGGAGATGGAGCCAATTTTGGCGTTTAGGAGCTTTGAATGCTGAACAAGGATATCTCCCGGAGGACGATCTCCCAAATCTAGCGTGGTGGCCTGACGTCATTGTGCCATCACAACTACTGATGGATGAGTGTCATGTGTCTTCGACACTTCTGGCTTCGAGAGTTTTAGATTGTGAAGCATGAAAAACTCCTGGAGTGTTACGGGCCCAGAGTGATGTGGTAGCCTAAAATGAATGCCATGCATCCTTGGTGGATAAGTGCCACGTGTTGAGTTGAAAAACACCCGTGGACTGGTAGGGCTTGAAGCGACGTGGCAGTTTGACATCACTTCGAGACTTTGGCTCTTCGGGACTTTGGGACTTCGACACTTCGGGGCTTCTGTCTAGTCGTTAATCCTTGCGAGACTTTGAAACTCCAAATGCATGGGAGCCGCTAATCTGAACTGCATATGGGATCTCCACCATTTAAAATTGAACCTGTCTGCTCGCCAATATTTCAAGCTCGAAATGGGCTTCTCCGAATGATGCATTTTGTGCTCATGGTTGATACCTATGCAAACAAAGGACTTGGCCGACCTGCTATAAGCTTAATTAAAGGCAAACAAGACAACCAGTAATCCGAACAAAATCATGATAAGAGTTTATCCTTCAAGAAAGACAGAAAAACTCTATGCAAAGAATCAGTCAAGCAGGAAAAACAGGTCATTGAACAAAATGGAAATCGACTTTATCAACCAGAAGAGGAAAAAATTATAGGAAGGTATGCAGAAAAGAGACAGACATGGCAGAGGTGCAGACTTAGGTCTTAACAATAACTACATACCCATGACAACTTTATGTGATAACATTTTGGCTCCACATGGGATGGCATGCTCCCTATGAACTTCCAAGTATAAGCAGTTTTAGTGTCTTATACTAGGGCTATGGGGTCACTTATTTAAACATAAACAAAAAGAAAAAGTGATATTTACAATGAATGGAAAACTAATCATGGCTTAAGCAAAATATTTTTTCAGAAGGTGCCCATTGATAGGGCCACCAAAAAATTCATAATCCTCCAAGTTCTACAATTTATAAGTGTTATTTGAAAATACCTCAGAAATTTTGAACGAACCAATTCACAAGGATTCAAATTTACCATGTTTTCCTTTGTCCTGCTTAGGTGTGTCCCACTTGAGTACTAGCTCTCCCAGCTGAAAATCTTCTTTGCTTACCTTCTTGTCAAAGCCTTGCTTGATCTTCTGCTGATGGTCCCGTGCTTTGCCAAGTAGCTGCTCCCTATTCTGTTGTACTTCTACCAACTGTTTTATCCTCCTGACCATATCACCAAGTTCTCCTTGGTAGTCCTAGAGGATTTTTTCCATAGACAAGGCAAGTTGAGTAGGAAAGATAGCCTCAACCCCATATACAAGATGAAAAGTGGAAACACCAAGTGACCTATTTGTTGTAAATCTATCAGCCCAGAAGGAAAATTTTAGCTTTGAGTCCCATGCTTTCTTATTGTCTTCTAACAATTTATTGATGATCTTTATGAGGCTCTTGTTAGAGGACTCTGCCAAACCATTTCCTTGGGGGTAGTAAGGAGTAGAAATGACTAATGTAATCCCATACTTTTCACAGAACTCGATCAATGGTTCAACTTTGAAGGAGGCATCATTGTTAGTAACAATCCTGCTTGGACAACCAAATATTGACATGATATCCTCAAGAAAACTAATGATTACCTTGTGTTGAGCACTCAACACACCCTAAAAAAGGTCTATGACTTTTCTTCTTTTTGGGTACCACTCAATCTCTTGCATCGACTGTCTTCACTTCAGTTATGAAACTGATACCTTTGGTTATCTTATACGTTTCTTGATTGAATTAATTAAAGTTTATTTGAACTTGTAACGAAGAGTCATCTTAACCATAAAGAGGACTTGACAACCACTCAAGGAATCGACGACCTAGAAGTTTCCCCAATGCACTTCAAAGGTTCGGCATCGGTAAAAGTTGTAAGGTGGCGAAAATCGTTTGGAAAGACAAAGTAGTCGAGTATCGACCTTCATCGATGTCGACCGATGAAAGCATTTCTTTCCTACGAAGACCCTAGGAAGGATTTTTCCGAAGACTGATCCATTCGGTTTTGGCAGAAAATTGTAATAGTAAACTCTGCGTAGAGGTAAGGAGTAAACATCGACAACCGCCGACGCCTGAAACAATTTTCAACGATAAAGGCTCATAAAGTGAAGGCCCGCCGAGGAGTTGCGTACTCGTTTTTTCCTTGATTACCAACCTCGATATCATCAATGTCAGAGGTTCTGTCAAGAGAATATCAATATAAGCATGCACTCAGATAGTAGCCGATCCTCGATCCCTACGCCGGGGTGATGTGACACAATGATATGTTTTACCTCCGTATGTGTCAGATATGCCACATTCAAAGCTAGTAGTTAATTCGTAGATCGCACATTAGTTAATAATTCGTGCACGAATAAAAATGATCCATTAAACCCACCGATACAATGCATCTTCTTCCACACCTCCACCGTCAACCAGTTAAGGTTTATCTGCAGAGATTCGAGGGTAATTTATTTTGAATTTACATTTATTACTCGTATTAACTGATTGATATGACTGGTATTATCTATCCAGTTATATCCTGTTCGAGTCATTGTGCATGGTCTCGTTCTGCGCAACAAGGAATTCAGAACAAACAGAAGAGTGAAGCCAACAACCCGAAAGAAACGCCCAAAGTTCAGTGAGTATTAAGCAATTATCTTAGCAAGCATTAAAGGTATGTATCCGCTAATGGTTTTCATACATTCCATTTTTATATGTGCGCACCCAACTCTACTCTGTACACATGTTCAAAAGGAATTTTAAATTGTAGGTACAATGCCTCCGAAGAAGCCTTCCACCAGAAAATCGCCAAGAGCCCCTAAGCTACAAGAATCAGAAGTAGGAGAAGGCTCCTCCCCAGCAGTTGCGAGACAATTAGAATTCTCTCCCAAGCTAGTGTATGTCATTAAGACAATCACCAAGAAACCCTTTGTCCAACCCCCAACTTTCGAAGACACGGAGGCAAGTATTGGAGCCAAGATGGCCTTTCCTCGTTGGGAAGAAGTTTTCAAGAAAATCAAGAAAGAAGAACCCCTCGAATATACCCCACATAGTGATCTCGATACAAGGAAGCTTGATGACGAGGTCCTCCCCAACATTTGTAAGGCTTATTTTCACATGGTGGCAAGCCGGTCTCCGGTCTTTCCTTGCATTGAGCTCCTGAAGTGGATCATTGACCACGTTGATGCCCAAAAATGTTTGATTAATTATGATAACGACGAATGCGTCGGGGTCTTCCTACCACTAGAGGTTCAAATTTACTATAAGCTCAAAGATTCCGAACTAAAACTAAGCACTGATTTCGTTTTGAGTTTCTATGCGTCACACGATACCAACAAAATAATGGTGTCTTGGTGGAGAGAAGACAAAAAATTCATGAACCGGACTGCTGGCTGGTACCCAACAACCAATCTCAGGGAACCATACATATATCTCATGGCTCTACTCTGCAGGTTACATGGGGAGAAAGACTGCTCCCAATTTTCAAAAGCTTGGATGCCTCTGGCTTTTACAGTCACCATTTCAGGCACAGGCTTCAATTGGGGTGCCATCATATCCAAACAATTGAGCACATGCATAATACAGGCTCAGGTGCCGAAGGAGGGAGATACCCCCGCCTTCTACATGGCCTCATATCTAGTGGAATTCATCTGCACCAGGAACGCTTTCGCTGGGATGAACCTGAATTGGCACTCTATAGAGCTCGCGGTCCATGTATACTTCAACATCCTATGGGAAAATAGGTACAAGAAATCCTATGCTGTTATCTGTGATCAGTTTATTGCACACATTTACTTCTTTCTCTTCAGGAAAGAATGCCCTAGATTTTCAGATAAAGCAAAGAAGGTTATAGCCAAAATTGGCCACTGGTATTTAGATGAACGAGAAACCTACATTAGGGTTTTCGGTGTTGAAAAGTCAACAAGAAACATGTGTCTAATTTACTTTTCCCTTAAATAAATTGGACAATAAATATTAATCTATTATCTCATAATTACTTGAAATAATTAACTGAAATGGCATATCAGTTAACTATGGGAAATTCGAGTTCAAAGGTTGGCTGGTAAGACATGGAGGTTGTTGGAGCCGCCTTTCTCAACTGGTTTAAATGTAACTCTTAAAATCAAAGGTTGGCCTTTAAGTTGTCTTTTACTTCGTGACCTTTACCCACTGAAAGTTTCAATAGTCTTGATATGCGAGGTGGCGATGGCCGTTGTACTCCTAAGCCATTGCCTTTCAACCATTAAACGAGATTTTTTACTTTTATATACCTCGGGATATCACGTTTCGAGAGTTACAAGTCACATGGTTTCCAAGCCCCGATGCGTGAATTCGCGAAACAACCTGGAAAGCTTACCCAGGTTAGCGCTGAAAGTAAAGTTCCTTAAACCTTAGTTAAGTGCTGTCGGGATCTCGCGTCTCGACGATCGCTCTCCCCAAAATTATTACCGCCATAACTCCGATAGGCGAAGTTGCGAGATAGTTTCAAAAGTCACCCGGGTTAGTGTCAGGGGTAAGTCGTTTTAAACCGTAGTTAAACAATGTCGGGGTTTCCCGACTTGACATTCTCTCTTCCAAGAAACTATATCTTCGTAGCCCCGAGTCGCGAAATCACGATATTAATTAAACACTGATTAATTAAACTTTTAATCCGGATCACGTTTTTGCTTAACTAGATCACGTCATCGCAATCTCGGGTTTTAGAGGCTCGAAGGATAGGAGTGAAATCTCCTGATACGACGAACGCCAAAAAGGGTGATTAAAGTTTAAAGAAAACCTAATTAAAGAAGATAAGACACATTAATCAGTCCATTAATACAAATAGTAACACGCACCGTCTATGGGTTGAATTTAAATGTTTTTTGCGCCAATGTATGTTATGACCCGTCAAAATTTATGGCATTTATTTGAAATGAGGTGAAGTGATAGGTAAAGATATTGTTTTTATTGCTCAATCTTTCTTTAAAAACGATTTGACCATTTTGTTCATAAGGACGCTGGGGTTTAAATGGTCGAGATATAGAGTTCTTTCTCTCATTGTTTCAAATTTCATTTCTATCTTGCGCGGAGAAGCTTTTCTCACTAGGCTAATTTCTATATGTATACACATTTTTACTATAGGAGAGCTAAGTCAGAGTCCTCTATCATGGCTCGACAAAAAGCGTCCGAGGTGATTGCTGAGAATTCAGGGCAAGGCTTAGATACTGTTTCCAATACTTCACCCCGAAGTATTGATTCTGTCAGAACCTGGTCATACGTCTCTGAAGTTCTTCAGTCCGAATTGGTGAACTGTTCAGATGATTCCAACGATAATGAGAAGGACGATCTGGCCACCAAATATAAAATTGTCGTTCAAGCAGAGATGCATAAGATAACGGTCAGGCCACGACTCCTTCCCTACTATGATATGATCCGATGGGAATTATATCATGTGGGTATCTCGACCATAACTATTATCAGTGAGCAGAAGGTGACCATTGGGACCTTCAGACCAGAACATCTGCAGGCGATGTACCAATTGTCACCCACACCAAACTTCTCACACAATGCCGAGTTTCTGGAAGGTTTTAAGCGGAAAGAATGCGAGCAATATGACAGAAAATTGTCTGATCTGATCAAGGATTGGGTCTCACACCCCGCAAATTTTAGGGTGGATGATAACAGAGTTTATTCAATCTCTTCCTTGGAACCACAATTCAAATATATAGCAATGATGACCTGTAGGCTGTATGGGAAGGAGGACATGACACATTTTTTTCTCCCATGGGTGCCTCTCATTCATACAGTCACTGAAGGCTGTTCCTTCGACTGGGCCAAATTGTTGTCAGACAGTTTAACCAGCTGAATTACTGAATATCAGATGTAGAGGGCGAATGGAAAGGCCACTTCATTTTTTATGTCCACCTACATCATGGATGTCGTTTGTTTCATGACGCCTTTCCCTCTAATGAGTTGGAGCTGGACTCCATCTGAGGCTGAGCCTATCCATGTCTACCACTCAAAACTTTGGGAAGATAAGGCCACATAATTTATATATGAAATTTTCAATTGGGTAATGGTACCAATGCATGTCTCCATCTTCGACAACCCACCGCCCAGGATTTTAGATAGCATCGCTACCAACTTGAGCAACGTGGCCGACTGGTACATAGAGGTGTAATTTTCATACATCAGGGTTTTCGGCACCTCTTTTCCCCCCTATGCTCTACCATTATTCATACCGGACAGGCTGGTTTGTCGCAAAATCGCTAGGAAAACTGTGATTGGCGGCATAAGCAAAGAGCTTAAAGGATTTTCGAAGAAGGTATGACCGCCCTTCCCCATTCATTTGAATACATATTCTTTATTAGATTTCGGACACGCAAAATCCGAGGCAGCGACTTTGGAGGATATTAAATTGGTCCACATTGAGTTCAAGAAGCACGATCCACACAGGATCGTGGGAAATCACATGGCAAGTTGTGGCCTTAAAAGGTATGAACATGAGCATTCGCCTCATGACGACATCTTCCGAGGGGCGAGATCCTATGCTGAGGTCCTAAGTTGGATTCAAACCCTGTCGCCTAAGGAGATGGTTGATTTCTTCAAATTTTAGGAACACCAACGGAGCTGCCTTCCCCCAGTCTTACAGGGTAAGAACTCGCCGATTGCAGATGTACAACAAATGGAAGCCAAGGGCTCCAAATATTTAGGACCTGACCAAGAGGAACACCAGGAAAATAAGAAGAAAACTGGGGGCCCGAAATAGGAAGCCGAGATCTCCAACCCTCCAAGCAAGCCAGCCTCGGTTGTTACTCCGAGGAAATCATCCAAGCAGATCGACAACCCCATCATTTCTGTTACTCCCCTACAGTCCACAAAGGGGATCCCAGACGAAGGATGGATTTTCGGTGAAGAACTAACGCCCATAACTGTGGAAGAGTTGCCTCTGAACGAATTTTTCTTCAATAAGAAGAGAAAGGCCATTGTGAAACAAGAACTTTATCAAGAAGCAGGCACAACAACCAAGAAATTTAAAATCCTTGCTGATGGGAGAGCCATGAAAAAAGAGGAATTTGCAACTCAGATAGCAGGGACGTTGGGGGATTTTTCTACAGCCAACCAATATTCTGTCGAGTCCCTAAAAGAACAGTTGAAGCGGAAAAACCACTTGATCAAAACTTTGGAGGATAAGCTGGCTATAGCAGAAGCAACCGCCAGAGCTCAGGTAAGCACAGGTATAGAGCTAGCTCGGGCAACTGATCAAAATGAAATCGAGCGGCTCAAATCCGATCTCGAACAGACATAGCAGATGGCTCAGACCAGCCAATCACAGATAAGCCAGCAAGAAGAATTGATAGGGCAGTTACATGCCAAATTAAATTTAGCAGAAAGCCAGATGATAGATATCGGGATATTCCAATCCCAAGCCATAGAAATCTGAAAAAGATTGTCGACAGCTCAACAAGATTTACTTGCTAAAGTGGAAACTATTCAAAACCACTGCCAACTCATTTATCAAGTATTGGAAAACATTTCCTTTAGAGAAAAAGAAGCTGGGGTGGCTCGGGTCACTTTCCAAGAGGTTGTTATAGCCTCGACAAAAAAGGAAACGGGCAGTAGTTCTAGGCTTTCCATCCCAGAGCAGACTCGAGGTAACATCTTGTTGAAGGCATGGGAGCGTAACATATCCGAAGGCAGAGAACGAGCTAAAGAGGTACGAAACTCTTGTGAAGAAACTTTCGGCTTCATAGATGGGAGTTTGTTGGATCTCGATAGTGAAAACAACACCGAGACACTGGGCCAGATTAATATAGCCAAGCATCTTCTCAATATCAAGGAGAATGAGGAAAGAGAGTTGGCTGAAATATCATAGATAACCCAGACGGATATAATCCAAGTAGATAAATGGCTAATAAAACCAAGTGTACATTTATGTTCTATCAACACTGAAGACCGATAGGTAGAAGGAAAGTTTCCACAATTAGTGAAGGATTATTACACTTTTGAGGCAAATAATCAAACATAACCTTCCGGGTTGATAGCCCAGTTGGTGGAGAGGTGCATCACTTGCACTGAGCATGCGAAGGGGCAGGTTTCCGGTATCAAATAATGACAAGTGTCTACCTGTGATATTTTTAGAACTCGAAGAGCAAAGAAAGGAAGGTGTTCCATTTGCCTGAAAGAAGGAAAAAGACAAAGAATTGAAACATTTAATCTCCTTTTTTTTTGTAACCGAAAAAAATCTTGGAACGATTGAAATTCTAGCATGTAGAAGTTTGTATAAATATAAAATTAGAAGAAAGAAAATGGGCTGGACCTTTTTGGTCAATTGTAATAGAGACTCTCTCCTTTTGAAATTTAATACAAATTAATCCGAAGACTCCTGATTCCGTCAAGACTGTGTTATGAGTTTGTTTCTTCTGTGATTTCATATTCAATTTCATTTCACATATATATATTTAATAAATGTTTTTACTACAATTTAGTAAAACCTCTACTGTGGTGATCAATTTTTAGTCATCTATATCGTTTACAATTTTTCCTCTGTATCGGCTATTAGTAGGTACAAGACCTGTGAACTCTTTAGATCTTCATATTTTATGCTTCGTCAGATTTCTTCTTATCTGTTTCTTCTTCTGTTTACAAGGTGAGATTCTCCCTTGATAGGAGCCTCACATTATAGACAGCTTAATGTTTTTCTCACATTTCACACACCATTTATTTAAAAGATAACTCAGTTATGGGAAAAGGCCTTTGGTTTGCACTTTATCTTCAAATATCGGATTCAAAGTTCTCTTTTATATGATCAAATTGATACACCATCAAAAACCTCGAACTCTCCTTTGATTTTCCTGTTCCTCTATGACTGTCCCCATTGCAAGACAGCCTAATATTGAACCCGTCTTGTCGGACCAAACCCATATCACTTTGAACCTTTTCGATACCATACTTAAAACAACCACCACCCGGGTATAACTTGAACGTTCATGGGCCGCGATTGAACGAGATATAAGCATCTAGGAACAGTTGGAAGCGAGATAGCGACAACCTGGAAATCAACCTTAGCTTCCTTTCCCGAAGGTTGATTCTTCCCCCTTTTTTATCCTTCACTCACTTTCAGATGCCTAGACACTGTACTTTCTAAGCCTTAAGTACAGACTCTGGAACAACAGAGGTGACTTGAAGTTGTAACAGAGTTATAAGTGTAGTTATGAGAGTTGTGAAGTAGTTTAACTCAGTCAAGTGAGTTAAGTCCAGTTGTACTAGTTGTAACTAAACTTGCACTAGTGAGAGTTCAGTAAGTTAATTATTAATTAATTCACAATTAGTGAACTCACATGGAACTGAAGATTCGCCACGATTAACTACATGCATGTCAGATCCAATGGAGACCTAGTTGAGATAACAGGTGAAAGGGACAGTTTGGCTATCAATTGTGATTTGAGTGAAGTGCACTCATGCAATCACACATGCAGTGGATATGCTCATGAGCATGTGAAACTAGGCAATTCAAATTCATTTTGTGAGAATTCTAATTGCAGGGATTGTGCAGAGGAGGCAGGCTGTCTAGACACAGAGAATTGGCACATGAATTTGTCAATTTTTGTATGACAGTGTGAGACGATTGTATTTTACTGAGAGCTCTTGGATTAGAGTTTTGTATGAGATTGTTTCATGATCCATGATATACATAATATATGATAGTGGGGTTTTTAGCTTTATGCTTTCCCTGTAAAACTTTTGTGTTATGTGTTCTTGATATTTCACTTTGTGATCGTGGTTTAATTTACACAAGAATATTAGTAGAAGCGATTATGTATTTAACAATGGTATATAATTTTTAGATCAGGAGAATATAGGAAATATTTAATTTGTATTAAAATTTCTACATGGTATCAGAGCCACGGAGCCACAGAAGTGAGGTGCGAAAATAATAGTATTTTCGCAGGTCCCGTCTCTAGTAGGGTGCGACGACATAGTACTGAAAACTTCACACATTTCTGAGAACAAAAATTTTCACACCCTACTCAAAGGAGAGGTGGGAACTTCCTTAGGATTCTCGCAGGTTGCTTAAAGGAGAGGTGCGAACCTCCCTCACCCCACAGTCAATTACAGTGCAAACTCTCTCTTAAGGTTCATAGGCTATACACAGGTGAGGTGCAAACTTCCCTCAGGTTAGTAACTGGTCAGGTGCGAACCTCCCAGGGAAAGAAGGATTGCAGTGGTTGAGTTTGTGGTTGGATAAAATTCGAATTTGCAGAAGGAATTTCTTGGTGCTACAGTTGATTCAAGATCGAAATAGATTTCAATGGCTTGAGGTTGGAGTATGCACTCGAGGGCAGCTCAAACTACATTGCTTGGAAGGACAAGATGGAGGCAGTACTCAAAGACAATGGCTTGAAGGAATACATTGAAAAAGATGTTCCTAAGCCGGATGCGACAGACACTACAAATCTTGATGCATGGAAAAATAAAGTGGCAAAGGTGAGGAGGATTCTGTTGGAGGGAGTACGAGACCACATTATCTCAAGTCTCCATGGGAAAGCCACACCACATGCAATGTGGAAGGTTTTGATGGATTTGTTCCAAAACAACAACGACCATAGGAAATTGGCGCTCAAAGATAAACTCATGAAGATCAAGATGGAGAAGGGCGACTCCATTCAAAAATATCTCATGAAGTTTGTCCAATGTCGAGATGAGCTTGGAAGTGTGGGAATAATAGTCGTTGCTGATGATTTGGTGAGCTTGGCTCTCCTAGGACTTCCCAAGAGTTGGCACAGTTATCAAGATTTTGTTAATGGAAGGGAAAAATTGCCAGATTGGGAACAACTATGGTCGGATCTAGTGCAGGAGGAGTTCAGGCAGAACACCAAAGATGGATCTTCATCAAAGTGTGATGATGAAGAGGATTGTGCTTTGACTGCCAAGGCAAGGAAAGGGAAAGGGAAGAAATTCCATTCAAAATCCGAGTCTAAAGTCAAGAAGCTGGATTTGTCCAAAGTGAAGTGCTTTCATTGTCACGAACATCGGCATCTTGCTACTAATTGTTCGCAGAAGAGGAAGAACAAGACGGTTGCTAGAGCTGCAACTGGTGAGGCTCTTGTCTCACAATTTGAACTTGACTTATCTTTTATCACATGCATGGCTTCAATTGCATCGGGATTGATGTGGTATTTGTATAGTGGCGCTTCCTACCACATGATGGGAGATAAAGAGTCTTTCAGTGACTTGGAGGAGAAAGATCTCAGAATGCATATAGAGATGGGCGACAATGGATGATATAGTGAGACTGGTATTGGTACCATTACCTTTCAGAGGGAGTTAGGTAAACCATTTCAATTGAAAAATGTTATGCATGTTCCAGGTCTGAAGAAAAACCTGGTCTCAGTCGCAATGTTGGAGGACAAAGGCTATGACGTTACTTTCAGTGGTGGAAAATCCTACCCGTGACATAAAGCAATGGGTCAAGTCAAGAAGATATGGATTCAAGTTAAGAATCTCTACATGCTGGAGGTAGATGGTTGCGGTGCCATGGTGAGCAAGGCAGAAAAAGTGGTGATCCGGGATGAGGGCGAATTATGGCACAGGTGATTGGGCCATGTTCATCATGGAGCCTTGAAGATCATGCAACAAATATCTACTAGACTTCCAAGGGGAACACTTGCTTAGTTAGATCAGTGCAAGGGGTGCACCCTGGGGAAGTATGTAAAGTCCACCTTTCATGAAAAGGAGAACCGTGCTTCGGTGCTGGAGAGAATTCACATAGACGTGTGTGGACCATTCTCGGTTGCTTCAACAACAAAACATAGATATTATGTTATTTTTGTTGATGACTTTTCTCGTAAATGCTGGACATTCTTCATGTAGAAGAAGGATCAAACATTCTCAAAGTTTTGTGAGTTTAAAGCATTGGTGGAGAAAGAGTTGGGGAATCAAGTGAAGGCTCTAAGGAGTGATAATGGTGGAGAATACATCTCTAACGAATTCAAAGACTTCTACAACAAAGAAGGAATTCGAAGAGAACTCATAACGCCTCATAACCCACAACAAAATGGGGTCACGGAGAGGAATAACAGAACAATCATGGGTGCAGCATGAGCGATGTTGCATGATTAGGGCCTACCAATGCATTTGTGGGCAGAAGCGTTCAATACTGCGGTTTATGTGCAAAACCGTTGTCCTCATAGAATACTTGGCATGAGTACACCTGCAGAAGCTTTCACTGGTAAGAAACCTGATGTTTCTCATTTTAAAATTTTTGGCTCATATGTTTATGTGCATGTGACCAAGGATTCCAGGAAGAAGCTGGAACTGACTGCTGAAGTTGGGATATTTTTGGGATACACAGAAACACCCCATAATTATCGTGTGTATTTGCCTAACAGTAAGATTAATGTTATGTGATAGGATATAAAATTCGATGAGGGGAAAGCCATGTGGTTGTCGCTTGAGAGGGAGCTAGACTTGCATGCAGAAGAGGAACTATTGGTTCCCAAAGATGAGTCTCAAGATGTGGATCAACCACATGAGGAGGTTCATGGAGTGGAGGAAACCAATCAAGCAGATCCATCCATCATAAATGGTAGAAAGTGCACCATGGAAGCTGACAGATTGAGACTAGATGCTACACAGAATGTAGGAGCCCCTACTTCACAGCGTAGATAGAGACCGTCTCCCGATCGATTTGCTGGATACATGGCTCTCATGAGAAAATGTATTGTGATTGAACCATATTCCTTTCAGGAAGCAGTGCAAGATCCCACTTGGGTTGATGTTATGGTAGAGGAGTATGACTTCATTGTAAAAAACAGTACATGGGAAATTGTCCCAAGACCGGTCGACAAATCAGTGGTAGGTTCGAGATGGATCTACAAGGTAAAGAAAGCTGCTGATGGGAGTGTGGAGAAATACAAGGCCAGGTTTGTGGCCTAAGGATTCTCACAGATCGAGGGGATAGATTATGATGGGACCTTTGCACTTGTCGCACGGTACTCTTCCATAAGATCCATCCTTGCACTCTCAGCGCAGATGGGCTGGTGCATTCATTAGATGGATGTAAAGACTACGTTTCTCAATGGGATCATTAAGGAAGAAGTGTACATTGAACAACCCGAAGGTTTTGAGACCTTTGACAGAGATTCACATGTGTGTAGACTCAAGAGAGCACTGTATAGGCTGAAGCAAGCACCCCGTGCTTGGTACACTCAGATAGACAACTATTTCACTGGATTGGGCTTCACCAAAAGTGAAGCGGATGCAAACCTATACCAAATTTTGGTGGAGGGTAAGCTCTTAATCATTATTCTTTATGTTGATGATTTAATACTGACTGGTGATGAGCAACTGATACACTCATGCAAGGATGACCTTGCAAAGGAGTTCGAGATGAAGGATTTGGGCCTTCTTCATTATTTCCTTGGATTGAAAATATGGCAGTGAGATGGTGAACTATTTGTGTCTCAAGGCAAGTATGCAAGGGAGATACTGGGTAAGTTTCACATGGAAGGCTGCAAACCCATGGATACTCCTCTTCCAGGAAATTGGAGGAAAGAGGATTCTACTTCTGGAGAGGTAGTGGATGCTACTGTTTATCGACAATTAGTAGGTTCGCTAATGTATTTAGTGAGCACGAGACCGAACATTTGCTATGCGGTTAACCAGCTAAGTCAAACGATGGTTAAGCCTACCAAAATCTTTTGGAAGGCGGGTAAGCATGTCCTAAGATATCTGAAGGGAACATCTCAGTATGGATTATGGTACAGATAGATGAATGGGGTGAAGTTGCATGGCTTCACGGATGCAGATTGGGCGGGCAGCCCAACGGACAAAAAGAGCACATTAGGGGGGATATTTAGTATCAGATCTATAGATGTTTCTTGGTACAACAAGAAACAAATATCTGTGGCACTTAGTTCAGTGGAAGCAGAATACATGGTAGCGAGTCAAGCTGCATGTGAGGCTATCTGGATGAGAAAGATCTTGGTTGGTTTGTTTGGTTCTAATTTAGATCCGACAGTGATTCATTGTGATAATCAGAGTTGCATTAAACTCTCGATTAATCTTGTGTTTCATGATAGATATAAGCATATAGATATCCGATATCATCATCTCAGAGATTATGTGCAGCGAAAGATCATGTTGCTTCAATACATTCCTACGGAAGATCAGGATGTAGACATTCTGACGAAGGCGCTCACCAGGACCAAATTCGAATATCATAGAGACAGGATTGGGGTGAAGGATAATCCCTTTCTTGTTGAGAGGGAGTGTTGAAAAGTCAACAAGAAACATGTGTCTAATTTACTTTTCCCTTAAATAAATTGGACAATAAATATTAATCTATTAT
>ML779879.1:288217-299767 GCA_009831015.1 Picea engelmannii | reverse complement strand
AGGTGAAAGGGACAGTTTGTCTATCAGTTGTGATTTGAGTGAAGTGCACTCATGCAATCACACATGTAGTGGATATGCTCATGAGCATGTGCAAACTAGGCAATTCGAATTCATTTTGTGAGAATTCTAGTTGCAGGGATTGTGTAGAGGAGGCAGGCTGTCTAGACATAGAGAATTGGCACATGAATTTGTCAATTTTTGTATGACAGTGTGAGATGATTATATTGTACTGAGAGCTCTTGGATTAGAGTTTTGTATGAGATTGTTTCATGATCCATGATATACATAATATATGATAGTGAGGTTTTTAGCTTTATGCTTTCCTGTAAAAATTCCGTGTTATGTGTTCTTGATATTTCACTCTGTGATCGTGGTTTAATTTCCACAAGAATATTAGTAGAAGTGATTATGTATTTAACAATGGTATATAATTGTTAGATCAGAAGAATCCAGGAAATACTTAATTTGTATTAAAATTTCTACATTCGGTGCCACAGGGGCACCCCACTTATTACCCATTTATGTTCCTGACCGGCTAGTGTTAGGGGAAATTTGCTATCAAACCATCCTGCAAGGATACAATGCAACTTTAGTAAAAGACAAGAAGTGGGTTTTCATACTGAATGGGTTTCATATCGGCTTCTACATGGTCAAAGATACTGCGCATGCTAAAAAACTTGGGCTAGGTCAATTGGAATTTCGATTCCAAACTGGCCGATTTCGCAAACACTATCCCAAGGGATTGGTTCTATAGCATGTGTCATAGGTATCATCCTGTTGGACCTATGCCCATGACCAGTTCGAGGATGAGGTTTTTACTGAGAATTCTCAAGACTGGAATGTGGTGGCGTCCAGGAAAGCTGATCCTCGAGGAACCAGGTTTAGAGCTATGAGCTACGAAGAACAGACAATTTTTTTGGAACATACAGTTCAAGAGATCGACAAGACCCATCCAGGAGCTACAGTATCTGAATCCAATGAAGAAATAGGTGATCCCCAGGAAGACATCTAGGCGGTGACGGTTTACTCCGGATCCCTGGTAACAGTTAGGGATTCCCCTAAAGATCAAGCTGCACAAGAAAGGGGTACGCTGTTACATTAGCAAACTGAGATGCTGATGAAACGGATGCAGAATGACCCTATCTTTTCATAAGTCCTGCTATTTCAACTACTCTCCAAAGTGTCCCAACAGATTCAAAGGATCTTGGGTCCATAGTCCCCGATAACACCCATGGGTTAGGAAACCCTGAACCCGCAATATCGTTGATCGATCCTTTGGAAGAAGGTACAAGTCAACCAAGGACAGGCCGGGTCTCGATAGAGACACAAATGATCAATCCCTTGAACACTCTTATACATATTTACAGTGATGACGAGAGTCTGAAACCCGCTCACGCCACCCCGATGTGAGTCCAAGAGGAAAAAGGTCCCGAGAAAACCGCTTCCCCTGAGCCTGAAGTCCAAGACAAGCAGGTCTTACAAAAGGAATAGGGTCCGAAGGTGGCCTCGACATAAGAGAGTCCAAAAAATAGGAAGCAAAAGCAGGTCCAAGTGACGAATCTCCACAAAAGGAAATCGACAGTTCTACAGCCGACGAGCAAGTAAGAAATGAGTCTGTATCCGATGCCTCCATCGTGCCCAATATTCAAATACCCGACGAATGAAAAGTAGAGGCCGAATCTACAAAACAGAGCGAAGAAGTTCGAGAGCACACTCCTGAGCAAATATACACCATGGGTAGCCTAAGAAACAACCTCACATGGGGAGATCAATAGATACCAGAACCGATAGACGAAGTAACATACTTCTATGCGATCTCCTATGATCAAAAGAGGAAGGCCATCGTTCAAAAGACCGCAAAAAAGAGAAGGATCACTTTGGATCAATCCATCATGGTTACCACATAAGAGAACTTAATCAACACTACAGACGATCGCACGTCCAAACTAGTTGGCGTAGGAAAATCCCTCTCAAATGTTGCTCAGGATATATCCAGTAGAGATGAAAAGGAACTAGCCGACACCTTGAAAGAGCTCGAACACCTGCACCATCTTGTTAAATACTATAGACGAGCTACACAGACCACTGTGTATCCGAAGGATGAGTTCAATAGAGTTCATAATGAGTTCAAGAAGGAAAGACACCTGTTAACCGAGAACATAGTTGAGTTCTAGAAGGATACTCTCATGGCACTCGCGACGTGCAAAGAAATAGAGAGGTGGCACGAAAAGGCACAACAAGCGGTAGAGAGACTTGAATACACTGAGGCAGTCCATCAAGGTTGAGAAAAGGAAAATCATGGCATTTGGTTGGTTGGAAAAAGTAGTCTCAACCGCATGAAGAAATCTGTCGAATACTGGGCAAAGATGACCCGAGACCCACACCGAGAAATCCAAGAGAAATGGGCCAAGTGCTATAAACACTGGGGTAAAATTAATAAAGTGATGAAAGATGTCAGTCTCCCCGAATTTGGCACCCTGAATTTGGCACCCCGATGAATTTACTAACTTGAGCGATGTGTTTTAGACGCACTCCATACAAGACTCGCTTTGGGCTGAAGAATGCGCAAAGATAGTTGATGTGAAGCCAAGACAAGTGAAAAAATTCGCGGAACACCCTACCAAAGCTCGAACCATGTTGCAACTACTAAATGCCAGTTTGGTGAAGTACTGAATGCATGCAGTAGATATCAGAGGATTATATGCATCCCCAATGGAACAACATAGGTTCCCATGGGCCCAAACCTATGAAGATCTGTTTATCAGTTGGTCTGAATATGAAGAAAGTCATCCATTTCAAGAAATATCCTAGATGAACTGTTAAAGGAACTGTTGGATGACCGTGCCATGTGGCAATTTTTTGTTGGTTCAAACTGTATTTAGCCATTAATTTCGGTTGAATTTTATATTATAAATAGAGACATCGACCGGTTTGTCAAGGGTCGATGGTTACTATAAGAACTATTTCTTTTTGGTTGTTGATAATTATTTTGAGACTGCTATGAATTGAGAAGTCCTTCTGGACCAAAGACAAGCTATTTTCATCAGATGTATGTGATTGGAGTTGGAGAAGATTTACTTCCTATCCTGTT
Source organism: Picea engelmannii (assembly GCA_009831015.1). Classification (NCBI taxonomy): domain Eukaryota; kingdom Viridiplantae; phylum Streptophyta; class Pinopsida; order Pinales; family Pinaceae; genus Picea; species Picea engelmannii. The sequence goes on along the minus strand of ML779879.1, from coordinate 296,676 downwards.
CCATGAATGATGCAGTGAATGAGTAAGAGAAATTAATTATGTTGTCAAGTTATCTGGTGCAATGTTTTGATGTTCTTTGCTTAATGATGAATATAAATCGTTGTGTTGTTATGTGATGAATGTTATGGTAGATGAATTATTTTACTTACCATGATCTTGATTACATATGTGTTTTATTTCTGTAAATTAGTTTTTCTCAGACAATAATTCGATGTTCATTTGGTTAATGTATTAGTACTAGGCCCTTTGGCATAGAATCACTGCTTGCATGTTTGAGCATCGAGTTATCCCAAGCTTAGCCTCTTCCCAGTAGTTGAAACTCAATCCTGTTATTTGTCAAGCTGGCTTATGCTGGCTTGCATCTCTCAAACTAGTCCCAGTCAAGAGAAAATACAGAAAAGAACAGTCCTACCTGAAGGGAGAGCCTTCACAAAAAAACACAAAGCCCATCGATAAATTGGTCCGATCGCAAGATCTGGAGAACCATTCCATCTCAAATGTTGTAGAGTCTAATTGGGCATCGGTGGTGGGTTTGGTTCCTGTTGTTGAATCAAGGGATTTAAGACCCATCAACAGAATTGGCACTAGAAGGAGGACCTGAGTATGAATGGTTGAATATATAAGTTATATAGCATTTCGAACAGCCTACAAATTCGTAATGGTCCACATACATGGCTAGTCATCCAACATACAACCCACATTTACTGAGTACTCTTGAAGCGGGTAACTTTCCCCAGTCCGAGGAAGAACCTTTTCACCTTGAAATACCTTATGCCCTCCCTCATGAGGAAGTGAATCAATTAAGGAGAATCACTAGAGCCTACGCCCGACAAATCGATGTGTTGTCCTTAAATCCCATCCTCCCACGGAGAAAACAATAAAGCAGACCAGTGGTTAGCACTCCCGACGAAGTTTTCGTACACTCCGTCGAAACTTAATAGATTTCGTGATCACCAAAATCCAAGAACCTCTTGATCTAATACTCGAGATGCTAGTCGATGACATCTACGAGCCTGAAGACTTTTCGGAAGAAGAAGAGCTTGACTCTGACTACGAAGATATGGAAGGGAACAATGACCGTGAGGAGGAAAGAGAGGTTCCACTTCAAGACAACCAACCTTGGTTGGCTGGGGACGCCGTGGTCATCCCTGGACGAGTACATAATCTTCCTCGACACCTGGAAAAGATGCTCCCCAAGTATGATCTTGAAACTTCATTTTTACCCGAGGATCATATCAAGAAATTCATACTTGCAATCAGGCTTATGAACGTTCAACGTGAAGACGTAGTCTGCAGAATTTTTCCCTACGAGTTTGAAAATTCAGCGTCCACATGGTATTTTAATTTGCCGGTGGGATCTATAACCAGCTGGACTAAGTTCCAAAAGGATTTTCTAGATAAGTTTGTGGAAGAGACTACTATAGGATCCCTGATGGTTGAGTTGTTCGCAGCCACCATGACCCTAAAAGAGAGGGTCAAAGATTTCAATAAAATATTCACGACCATCTTAAACAAATTCCAGCCCGCGGCGAAACCAACTCAAGAGTTGCAAATCGAGGTTTATGCTAACGCGCTCCTAGCCTCTATTTCCATGTTCGTAAAAAGATCCGCCAAGCAAACACTTGTGGAGAATTTTGAAGAGGCCAAGATGATAGAATTCCAGATGAAAGGATGTAAAGAAGGCCAAGCCTCTCTAGTGAGAAAAGAAAGCCACCCCCCTCCTAGGAGAGGACTCCTTTTGACTAGACCACCGGGAAGACCGGCTGAACAAACTCCTGACAAAGGTAATGAAGATATAGAAGACTTGCAATGCATGGTCAAGAAACTATCAAATGAGATTATATACATGAAAAGAAGAGCAGGGGAGGGAAACTAAGGCCAAAAGCCCTATAAGCCTTTATTTAAAAGAAACCAACCTTTCAAAGCAATTGAACCTCCCCCATCCAACCTAAACATTGACCTAGGGAATGTTGCATCTGATTCTTTCTGCACCTATCACCGGGAGAACCACTAGGAAAGAGAATGCCCTTAATGGGTCCATTCCATGAATTTAATGGCTAATCGTTTTCTAGACGAAGTCTCACTGACCAAACAATCAAGCAGTTTGGTCATGAATATTTCCGATCAGGAAGAAGCTGACCCACCATGAGACACAACCATGTTGATATGGGATCCCAACATTATCGCATCTTCGGATGATTTGTTTGAGTGTCAAGAACAACCCACAGAAGTTTCGATAGTACAAATGTGTAGTAAAGGTTAATCCGACTGGAAAAATATCGATGCCACCCGGGCCTCACAAAGTAAGTTAATCTCCGATCACTTGAAAATACATTTCGCCCCTGGTAAGAAGCCTATAAGAATCCATACCTGGGAATCTCCCAAACTAGATTACAACATAGTCAAAGATTTAAAGAAGCTAAAGGCTAATGTATTGGTTATGGATATATGTAGAATTCCTCAGTAGAAAGACTTTCTGTTGCGAGCTCTGAGCTCGGTAGAAGACTCGACGACTGGCAATAGTTAGAAGAAGGATCTATCCCCAACAGATTTGGCAAGCAAGCCAACCATAAATACCTACTCAGAAGGTAGGAAGGAGAGGCCTTTTATACCACCTTTCCTTTTAACGTTCGAAGTTTTTAACAAGAATCTTCACAATTGTTTGGTAGATTCTGGGGTGTCCTCTAATGTAATGCCCTTGGCCATTTGTAATAAACTGGGTGTTGTCCCTCTCAAAAGTGATAAGCATGTCATACAACTGGACATAACCCAAGTCAAGGTTATGGGAGAACTCAAAGATGTAATGATCAGGATAGAGACACATCCTAATTTCGTGCAAATAATTGACATCATTGTAGTAGATATCCCAGAGGCATATGGACTATTGCTGAGTTGTGACTGGTCTGAGAAGCTAAATGGATATTTTAGTATGGACTGGGAACACCATTGGTTACCACTAAAAGGATACAAGAACATGATCATAATCGACAGAGAAAGATATCTGAAGCATACGATCACCGACCTAGAAACCTCGAACGAACCCACATCTATCGATTTCCCGGTATTGGGCAATTACTCCTATGATTCCCACTTTGGGGGATTTGCTCCTGCACTGTCCACTATTCCTCTTACCCAAAACTCTGAAATAATATTTCAAGAGGAACCATTGACGCCAATAGGGAACGCTCTCTTTTGCCAAAATCCTGTGATCGAGCTTACGGGACAAGAGATTGGTAAGCAATAAATCAATATAGAATGAGGAAAGGGCGATTGCCTTTCACAGATTTGGATCCCCTGCTTTGATGGATCCAAATCACAAGAAGGGTCAGGAGCAGGGTGTATCTTTATCAATCCTAAAGGGCGACGTTATTTCCTATCGTGTAGGCTAGAATTCGAATGTACCAACAACACTACCGAGTATGAAGCTCTAGTACAAGGATTAAAGAAAGCCATAGATCTGGGTGTCAAGGAATTGAAGGTTTTCGACGATTATGAGATTATTGTTAGGCAATTAAGAAACACTATACATTGCAATTCACCTCATCTTAAGAATTATCGGCAGGAGGTGCATAGGCTAATAGAGTGCTTTGACGCTTTCAATATTACCATGATACCTAGAGCAAAGAACACTCTTGCCGACTCCTTATCCACTGCCGCTTCTAGACTGTCGCCTTTAGAAGATTATGAAGCTTCCCGGTTCACTGTAGAGCTGATCTACAGACTGTCGATGCCGAACAACATTTCTAATTGGAAAGTCTTTGAAGGTGACGAGCAAATCATAAACTTCTTGACCAACCAAGACAACTTCAAATATCTAGCCATAGACAATGAAGAGTTCCAAGAGAAAACAACTGAAACTAACCCTCACTAAGGACAAGATGTCGGAACATTGAAGGCTCACACAATCCCAAAGGGGATAGCTAATCTAGAGAGTCTATTTGATCTAAAGGATCGTTTTAAAGGACCCAAAAACGCAAAGACTGGTAGCTCCTGCCCCCTCCATGAAACTGTGAATCTTGGGATTCCAGAGGCCCCGAAGAATGTTAATCTTGGAAAAACTATATCTAAGGGAGAGAGGAAGGCCTACCTCAAATTATTCAGGCAATACCTGGATGTTTTCGCGTGGTCCTATAAGGATTCGAAAATGTACGACACCCATATTATTCAACACACCATCCCGTTGAAACCTGAAATGAAACCTTTCCAACAAAAGATCTGAAAGTATCACCCATCCCTGGAACCCCTCATGTATCAGGAATTGAGGAAGCTTTTAGATGCGAAGATAATTTTTCAGGTTAGACATTCCGCCTGGGTAGCAAATCTTGTCCCAGTAAGGAAAAAGTCGGGAGAGATTCGATTGTGCATAGATTTCTAGAACCTCAATAGAGCTTTAGAAAAGGACAATTATCCCATCCCACCGATGGAAAAACTCTTGCAGACCGTGTCAGGTTCAGAGATTTTTTATTTACCAGACGGTTTCTCAGGCTACAACCAAATGTTCGTTTCCGAGGAAGACCATTTAAAAACCACCTTCCGAACCAAATGGGCAACCTTCGCTTATAAACACATGCCTTTTGGGTTAATCAATGCAGGAGCCACCTTCCAAAGGGCCATGGCAGTGGATTTTCAAGGAATTATCAATAAGTGTGTGGTGGTGTATCTAGATGATGTAACAATATATTCAAAGAATAGGGAAGAGCACATCCAACACCTACCCCAGGTTTTTGAGAGATGTAGAAAGTACAGTATATCGCTAAATCCTAAGAAAACTATCTTCGGTGTCGAGGAAGGTAAGTTGTTAGGTCATATTATAACTCGAGCAGGGATTCACATAGATCCGAAAAGGATTAAGGACATAGCCCAACTCCCGCTACCCCATAACAAGAAAGCCATGCAGTCCTTTTTTGGGAAAATCAATCTTGTGAGGAAATTCACTCCCGATTTCACCGAAATTATCAAACCTTTACAAAAGATGATTTGCAAGGATGCCGAATTTAAGTGGGATGACGAGCAAAATTTTTTTTTCAACGATATCAAAGCCGCCATATCCCAGGCTCTGGTGTTGCGAAGTCCCAATTTTAATAGAGACTTTTCCCTTTATACTTTCACCTCCGACCATTTGCTAGTGGTGATTTTAACCCAGAAGGATGATGACAACAATGAAGCCCCAATGTCCTTTATGAGTACCAATATTCAAGGAGCTGAGCTCAATTATCCCGCCATAGAAAAATAGGCCTACGTGGTCTATAAAGCAGTAAAACATTTTAGGTCCTACATTCTCAAGAATCACACTAAGGTGATTGTACTGCACCCTGTGGTCCGATCCTTGTTTACCCAACAAGAAATGGGGGAAAGAAGGGGTAACTGGATGGAAGTAGTCCAAGAATTCGATCTAGATATAAAACCTTCCAAGCTAGTAAGAGGACAAGATTTGTGTAAGCTCGCAGCCGAAGCGCAGGATCAAGCAAATGAAGATCCCTGGTGGGAAAAGGAAATGACGCTATGGTGCAACGAAGTAGCGTACATATTCCCAAGACAAGACTCTTGGTACAATGATTTAGCTTATATTTAACATCATGGAGCTTGTCCCGAGAACCTCAACCCCAGGGAAAGGAGAGCCCTGAGATTGAAATTTGCACAGTATCGCCTTATAAATTCAGTGCTCTTCCAGATCAATTATGATGGGGTACTATTGAGATGTCTGGAATGAAAAGACGGTGACAAGGTGCTGAAGGAAATCCATGACAAACCCGCCGAAGGACACTTTGCAGGGAACACTACCGCCCATAAGATTCTGAGGGCCGGCTATTACTAGCCCACCTTGTTTAAATATGCTCATACTCACACTAGGAACTATAAGACTTGTCAAATAAGTGTCGGAAAGAAGAAAAGGGTGGCAATCCCCCTTCAGCCCGTGACTGTCTCCAGGCCTTTTGAGCAGTGGGGGTTGGATATCATAGGAGAAATTACTCCTAGTTCTTCAAAACTCCACAAGTACATTCTTGCTGCTACTGACTATATCACGATATGGGTAGAGACCATTCCTCTGACTCATGTAAACGAGAAGGTAGTAATCCAATTTATAGAACAACAATTGATCACAAAGTTTGGTGTCCCCTCTGTTCTGGTCTTTGATAATGCAACTTACTTTACTTCTACCATGTTAACAAAGTTTTCTATGGACAAAGGGATCATGATAAAGTACTCTACAAATTACTACCCTCAGGGAAACGGTGTGGCAGAGTCAACTAATAAGAACCTGGTAAGAATTTTTAAGAAGATGGTTACAGATAACCAAATAAATTGGCACAACCAACTCCATAACGCTCTATGGGCCGATAGAGTCATGCCCAAGGAAGCTGTAGGGAATTCCCCATACTTTCTGGTCTACGAATAGGAAGTCATCCTCCCAAACGGGCTTTATCTACCATCTCTCCAATTGGCCCAAGATTCCAATGAGGAACCCTCGTCGACCATGCAACAAAGGATCAACACTCTGCTCGTCCTGGAAGAACAAAGAGAAAAGGCTAGGTCAAAATTCCTAGCTCATCAATAGATAGTAAAATGATGGTTTGATAAGCATAAGGCTAAATAAAAGAACTTTGAGGTAGGAGACTTAAGCTGAAGTGGGACAAAGCAAATGAACCAAAGGGAAAACATTCTAAGTTTCAAAACCTATGGCTTGGACCTTTCCAAGTGAATGAGAAAATTGGGGCAGGTACCTATCGATTGCAGAATCTGAGAGGGGAATCTGATGCCCTCCCAGTGAATGGTCAAGCCCTAAAACGGTACTTTCATTAAAAAAAAACAAAAAAACAAAAAATTGTAATATATATAGGTATGAATAAATGTGTGCCCGTTATGAACCAGAGATTTTGCATTCGCCCAGTGAATCGCCATTTGTTGAGCACTCAACACACCCTAAAAAAGGTCTATGACTTTTCCTCTTTTTGGGTACCACTCAATCTCTTGCATCGACTGTCTTCACTTCAATTATGAAACTGATACCTTCGATTATCTTATATGTTTCCTGATTGAATTAATTAAAGTTTATTTGAACTTGTAACGAAGAGTCATCTTAACCATAAAGAGGACTTGACAACCACTCAAGGAATCGATGACCTAGAAGTTTCCCCAATGTGCTTCAAAGGTTCAGCATCGGTAAAAGTTGTAAGGTGGCGAAAGTCGTTTGGAACGACAAAGTAGCCGAGGACCGAACTTCATTGACTTCAATCGATGAGAGTGTTTCTTTCCTACGAACACCCCATGAAGGATTTTGCCGAAGACCGATCCATTCGATTTCGACAGAAAAATGTAATAGCAAACACCGCGCAGAGGTAAGGAGTAAACATCGCCGACCACTGACGCCCGAAACAATTTTCAACGATAAAGGATCATAGAGTGAAGGCTCACTGAGGAGCTGCATACTCATTTTTTCCTTGATTACCAACCCTGATATCATCGACGCCGGAGGTTCTATCAAGAGAATATCAATATAAGCATGCACTCAAATAGTAGCCAATCCCCGATCCCTATGCTGGGGTGATGTGACACGACGAGATGTTTTACCTCCATATGTTTCAGATACGCCACATTCAAAGCTGGTAGTTAATTCGTAGATCACGCATTAGTTACTAATTCATGCATGAATCAAAAGGATTCGTTAAACCCACCGATACAATGCATCTTCTTCCGCACCTCCGCCATCAACCAGTTCTGGTTTATCTACAGAGATTCGAGGGTAATTTATTTTGAAGTTACATTTATTACTCGTATTAACTGATTGATATGACTGGTAGTACCTCTCCAGTTATATCCTATTTGAGTCATTGTGCATGGTCCCATTCTGCACAACAAGGAATTCAGAACAAATAGAAGAGTGAAGCCAACAACCCGGAAGAAACGCCCAAAGTTCAGTGAGTATTAAGCAATTATCTTAGCAAGCACTACATGTATGTATCCACTAATGGTTTTCATACATTCCATTGTTATATGTGCGCACCCAATGCTACTCTGTACACATGTTCAAAAGGCATTTTAAAGTGCAGGTACAATGCCTTTGAAAAAACCTTCCACCAAGAAATCGCCAAGAGCCCCTAAGCTGCAAGAATCAGAAGTAAGAGAAGGCTCCTCCCCAGCAGTTGTGAGACAATTAGAATTCACTCCCAAGCCAGTGTCTGTCATTAAGACAATCACTAAGGAGCCCTTTGTCCAACCCCCAACTTTCGGAGACACGGAGGCAAGTATTGGAGCCAAGATGGCCTTTCCCTCATTGGGAAGAAGTTTTCAAGAAAATCAAGAAAGAAGAACTCCTCGAATATACCCCGCATAGCGATCCTGATACAAGGAAGTTTGACGACGAGGTCCTCCCCAACATTCACAAGGCTTATCTGCACATGGTGTCAAGCCGATCTCTGGTCTTTCCTTTCATTGAGCTCCTGAAGTGGATCATTGACCAC
>ML779879.1:273232-286886 GCA_009831015.1 Picea engelmannii | reverse complement strand
GCCTTGTATCTACTGGACGTCATTTGCGCCAGGAACGCTTTCACTGGGATGAACCTGAATTGGCACTCTTCGGAGCTCGCGGTCCATGTATACTTCAACATCCTATGGGAAAATAGCTACAAGAAATCCTATGCTGTTATCTGTGATCAATTTATTGCACGCATTTACTTCTTTCTCTTCAAGAAAGAATTCCCTAGATTGTCAGATAAAGCAAAGAAGGTTATAGCCAAAATTGGCCACTGGTATTTAGATGAACGAGAAACCTACATCAGGGTTTTTCGGGGCTATAGGGGCACCCCACTTATTACCCATTTATGTTCCCGACCGACTAGTGTTAGGGGAAATTTGCTATCAAACCATCCTGCAAGGATACAATGAAATTTTAATAAAAGACAAGAAGTGGGCTTTCATACCATATGGGTTTCATATCGGCTTCTACATGGTCAAAGATACCACACATTCTAAACAACTTGGGCTAGGTCAATTGGAATTTCGATTCCAAACTGGCTGATTTCTCAAACACGATCCCAAGGGTTTGGTTCTACAACACGTGTCACATGTATCATCTTGTTGACCCTATGCCCATGACCAGTTCGAGAATGAGATTTTTACTAAGAACGCTCAAGACTAGAATGTGGTGGCGTCTAAGAAAGCTGATCCTTGAGGAACTGGGTTTGGAGCTATGAGCTACGAAGAACAAGCAACTTTTTTGGAACAGATAGTTCAAGAGATCGGCAGGACCCGTCCATGAGCTGCAATATCTGAATCTAGCGAAGAAATAGTCGATCCCCAGGAAGACATCGAGGCAGCGACAGTTTACCCTGGATCCCCGATACCAATTAGGGATTCCCCTGAAGATCACGCTGCACAGAAAAGGGGTATGCTGTTACATCAACAAACCGAGCTGCCGATGAAACATATGCGAGATGAATCGTATATTTTCATAAGTCATACAGTTTCAACTATTGTCCAAAGTGTCTCGACAGAGTCGAACGATCCTTGGTCCACTGTCCCCGATAATGCCCATGGGTTAGGCAACCCTGAACCCGCAACATCGTTGATCAATCCTTCAGAAGAAGGTACAACTCAACTAGGGACATGTCGGGTCTCGATAGAGACACAAGCACCCAATCCCTTGAGCACTCTTATACATATTTATAGCGATGACGAGAGTTCAGAACCTGCTCACGCCACCCCGGTGCGAGTCCAAGAGGAAAAAGGTCCCGAGAAAACCGCTTCCCTTGAACCCGAAGTCCAAGACAAGCAGGTCTTACAAAAGGAAATAAGGTCCGAAGGTGGCCTTGACACAAGAGAGTCCGACAAATAGGAAGCAGAAGCGGGTCCGAGTGATGAATCTCCACAAAAGGAAATTTGCAGTTCTATGGCCAATGAGCAAGCAAGAAATGAGTCTGTACCCGATGCCTCCATTATGCCCAATATTCAATTCCCCGACTGACAAGTAGAGGCCGGATCTACAAAACAGAGCGAAGAAGTTCGAGAGAACACTCCTGAGCAAATATACACCGCGGGTAGCCTGAGAAACAACCTCACTGGGGAGATCAACAGATACCAGAACCGATAGATGAAGTAGCAGGCATCTATGCAATCTCCTACGATCAAAAGAGGAAGGCCATCGTTCAAAGGACCGCGAAAAAGCGAAGGATCACTTTGGATCAATCCATCATGGTTACCACAGACGAGAAATTAATCAGCACTGCATACGCTCGCACATCCAAACTAATCGACGTAGGAAAATCCCTCTCAAATGCCGCTCAGGATAGAGCCAGAAGAGATGAAAAGGAACTAGCTGACACCCTGAAAGAGCTCGAACACCTACGCCATCTTGTCAAATACTATAAAGGAGCTACACAGACCACTGTGTATCTAAAGGATGAGTTCAATGGATTTTATAACGAGTTCAAGAAGGAAAGACACCTGTTAATCAAGAACATAGTCGAGTTCTAGGAGGATACTCTCATGGCACTTGGGACATGCAAATAAATGGAGAGGTGGCACAAAAAGGCACAACAAGCGGTAGAGAGACTCAAATACATTGAAGCAGTCCAACAGGGTCAAGAAAATGAAAATCATGGCATTTGACTGGTTGGCAAAAGTTGTGTCAATCGCATGAAGAAATATGCCGAATACTGGGCGAAGATGACTCGGGATGCACAACGAGAAATCCAGGAGCAATGGGCCAAGTGCCAGAAACACTGGGGTAAAATTAATAAAGTGATGAAAGATGTTGGTCTCCTCAAATTCAACACCCCCGATGAATTTACTCACTTGAGCGATGTGTTCAAGATGCACTCCATACAAGACTCGCTTTGGGCCGAAGAATGTGCAAAGATAGCAGATGCGAAGCCAGGACAAGTGAAACAATTCATGGAACACCCGATCAGAGCTCGAACCATGTTGCATCCACTAAACGCCAGTTTGGTAAAGTACCAAATGCATGCAGTAGATATCAGAGGAGTATATGCAACCCCAATGGAACAACACAGGTACCCATGGGCCGAAACCTGTGAAGATCTGTTTATCAGCTGGTCTGAATATGAAGAAAGTCATCCGTTTCAAGAAATATCCCAGATGAACTATTAAAGAAACCGTTGGATGACCGCGGCACGTGACAATTTTTTGTTGGTTCGAACTGTATTTAGCCGTTAATTTTAGTTGAATTTTATATTATAAATAGAGACATCGACTGGTTAGTCAAGGGTCGATGGTTACTGTAAGAACTATTTCTTTTTGGTTGTTGATAATTATTTTGAGATTGCTATGAATTGAGAAGTCCTTCTGGACCAAAGACAAGCTATTTTCATTAGATGTATGTGATTGGAGTTGGAGAAGAATTACTTCCTATCCTGTTCCATGAATGATGCAATAAATGAGTAAGAGCAATTAATTCTGTTGTCAAGTTATCTGGTGCAATGTTTTGATGTTCTTTGCTTAATTATGAAGATAAATCGTTGTGTTGTTATGTGATGAATGTTACGGTAGATGAATTATTTTGCTTACCGTGATCTTGATTACATATGTGTTTTCTTTCTGTAAATTAGTTTTCTCAGATAGTAATTCGATGTTCATTTGGTTAATGTATTAGTACTAGGCCCTTTGTCATAGAATCACTGCTTGCATGTTTGAGCAACAGGTTATCCCAAGCTCAACCTCTTCCCAGTAGTTGAAACTCAATCCTGTTACTTGTCAAGTTGGCTTATGCTGGCTTGCATCTCTCAAACTAGTCCCAGTCAAGAGAAAATACAGAAAATAATAGTCCTACCTGAAGGGAGAGACTTCACAAGAAAACACAAATCCAATAGATAAATTGGCCGGATCACAAAATCTGGAGAACCATTCCATCTCAAACGCTGTAGAGTCTAATTGGGCCTCGGTGGTGGGTTTGCTTCTTGCTGTTGAATCAAGGGATTTAAGACCCATCAACACCTTGTGGGAGGCATTCCTGGTAGGAATGGATTCTATCCACTTGGTAATGTAATCAGTAGCAGTCAAAATCCACCTATACTGACCACTTGAAGTTGGATGGATTTCCCCAATAAGTCAAGACCCCACTATTGAAAAGGTCCAGAAGCCACCATAGGCTTCAAAGGAAAAGATTTGAGCTTCTTCTTTCCAGAATTTTTTTGGCATTTGACACAAACTCTAATCTTTGCACAAACATTAGTAAAAAGTCTAGGCCAGAAATACCCAACTTTGAGGATCTTATAGGCTGTGGTTCTCCAAAAATGATGACCCCCACATAAGCTATCATGAAATTCATTCATGGCCCTTTGAGCTTCCCGTGGATCTAAACATATCAAAATAACTCCTAGAGGATCTTTCCAATACAATATATGACCAATGAGACAATATCTGATTGTTTTAAGATTAAAATATCTCACCTTGTTCCTGTCCAAACCATAAGGAGGCTGCAACTTCTGCAGAAAATATGTGATGTCTTTATACCAAGTGCATTCTGCCAAATTTGGGCTGGCATGAGAGCTTTTATCAACAAACTCAACTTGCTGATTTTCTAAGTTTATGTTCATGAAATTAACCCCTAAAGCTTTGCAATTTGATTCAGCAACAACCTGGCTAAACCTTGGCCTTTCACTAGTTTTGTGGGCTTCATTTCAAGGTCAAATTCTAGAAATTTGGCAATCCATTTGCTCCTCTTCCCATCTATGCCAGGTTGGATAAGTATCTCTTTCACTGAGGCTGAAGGGACATATGCAACAATCTTTGAATACATAACATATACTCTGAAAGCCTTTAGGGTTTTGACCAAAGCATAAGCCTGCTTTTCCATGACATCATATCTCATTTCTTCATCCCTTAATGCTCTTCTGAAAAAAGAAATAGGTTGCTCTAACCCCTCGATATTTTTCTGTAGCAAAACATCAGCCAATGTGTCAAATGAGGCAAAGGAAAATATCATAAACTCCTTGGAATAATCAAGGTTGATGAGCACAGGTGCTTCAGTCAAGGCCTTTTTGATCTGATCAAAAGATTCTTGAGCCTCAGTAGTCCATTTCACATCATTTCGTTTCCTAAGCATGGCTGTAATGTACTTCACTAATTCAACAATGTTAGAGATGAGCCTTCTTAGAAAATTTATTTTTCCCAAGAAAGACTGAACTTGTTTCTTGGATGTAGGAAAAGACAAGGTCTGAATGGCCTCTACTCTGCTTGGATCAATTCTTACCCCTTCTGCTGACACAATGTGTCCCAATAACTTACCCTCCATAGAAAACAAGGACTTCTTAGGATTGAGAGAGAGACCAAACTTTCTGCACTTCAGGAAAACCTTTTTCAAATGATGATAATGCTCTTTATCAGATTTTGAGAACACTGTAATTTCATCTAGATAGATGACTACAAACTTGTCCTTCTCCCCAATGAAGGAAATGTCCATTGCTCACTGAAAGGTCTCTCCTATGTTCATCAATCCAAAGGGCATTTTAGCATACATGAATGTGCCCCAAGGAGTAGTAAAGATTGTCTTCTCTCTATCTTCAGGAAAGACAGAGATCTGATTGTAGCCAGAAAATCCATCAATCATGGACATCCTAGATGAACCAATGACTCTTTGCAAAATGTGCTCCATCTTTGGCAAGGGGTAATTATCTTTCTTGGAGTTTCTATTCAAATTCCTGAAATCACCACATAGATTAATTTCCCCATTTTTCTTCCTCACATGGACCAAGTTAGCCACCCACTCGAAGTATCTCAAAGGAATGATGATTTTGGAATCGAACAACTTCTTCACTTCTTTTTCCATAATAGGCAACAACATGGGATTTATCTGTCTGAGTTTTTTCCTAAAAGGCTTGGTCTGCTATTTGAAAGGGATCTTATGCTCAATGATGTTTGTGTCATATGTTCTTAAATATTCATATTTCCAGGGAAACACATCAACAAACTCCTTTAAAAGATTAAAATACTCATCCCTTTGTTCCTTTGACAAGTTGCTAGACAACTTAACATACTTTGGATCCTCGTCTGTACCTAAATTGCATCCGGTCACATCAGTATTTTCAGTTGAACCTTTAACCTTTACAACAACATCATTTCCATCAAACAATCTCTCCAATGGGACTAGTCCTTTTGGAATATGGTTACTGGGAAACTGAACAATATGATGGTCAACAATTTTATTCAGAAAAATATCAGCAAGAGGGATTTTTTTCAGTATCATGATCTTGATCAATATGTAAGGAAAAAAACTCATCCACAATCTCAAGAAATATTTTTATCTCAAGATCATCCTCAAAAACCTTCCAATGTTTGACATTGTTAGGTACAGAGGGTCCATACTTCAATTCCACATCATATTTGAGTTTAGGGGGCAAAGGAACTATGAAATTACTTGCTGAAACAACCAATGATTCTGCCATAGTGTTCTCCTCTTTTGGAACAAATGATATATTAAAAGCTAAGAATAAACTATCAACAAGATCCTAAACTTCATTTGTGTAAGTCCTTAATCTCAGGTGTTTATCTTGATACAAATTTTTAACTTGATGAACAATTAATTCAACATCTCCAAACACTTCCAGCTCTTCAATCCTCATGTCGCTAGTAGCCCTCAAACCCAAAACAAGAGCCTCATATTCTATGACATTGTTTGTAGTTTCGAATTCAAGCTTGTAGGACAAATATATGATCTCTTTGGTAGGATAAATAAAGACTTTCATAACACCAACACCCTCCTTAGAAGAGGCCCCATAAAAAAACATCTTCCAAACAAAGGTATTAGAAGGAGGATCTTCACAAGAGGTGATGGACTGTTTTCTGATTTCAATATGTGGTTGAGGAGCATCAATGAGCTATAATATACTGGATCCTAAATCAATATCAAGTGCACAAATAGGGTGGTTTGTAGGATTTGCCTCATCACTGATGATGTAGGCTAATTGTGCCTCCCTATAAAGCCTTCTATGTTCTCCCCCAAATACAAGAATGGTGGCATATGAAAGGTCCATCTGCAAAGTCCCCCCTAGTATTTTCATCCAAGATCTTGACAAGAGCATCCCAAACTTAGAGGGGACATCAACCACCACAATATCCATGACCACACTTTTCATTGGCAATTGGAACAGGGTAACAACTAGGTCTTTAATAACCCCAAGACACTTCACCTTCCTGGAATCAAATGAGTATAGGTCATGGTAGGTTTTTGTAATTTCCAACCCAAGCTCATCCATGACAGTTTTAGGCATGAGGTTATGAGATGCCCATGAGTCCATCAAGCAATTGTGCAACACTTTATCATGAGTGTTTAATGATGTGTAGAAAGGGGGGGAAGAGTCATCTCTATCCTCTACCAAAGGTCCGAGGATGACAACTAGTTTTTCATCTTGAAGGTTGACTGAATCTGTGGAATTAGAGGAAGGCTCAGGCTGCAACATTTTAGAAAGATATATTTTGAATTCTTCATTCTTAATCAACTCCTAAAAAGGTACAAGGATTTAATTTTTTGAATCTCACTGCCAAAGCTAAAAGAGGATGAAGATTTTATAATCTCCTTAACTTCTGGGGTAGGGCTCTTAGCCAATGCCTGGGGGTTTTGTGCATCTTTTTCTTTGTTGCTAGCTGCCACAACCTTAGTAAAATTTTCTGTTTTAGTGGGATGATCATAAGTGTCTGTCTTCCCATCTTTCCTTTTTGACCTTAGGTTGTATTTACTTGGGTTTCTATCTATTTTTTCCCCTTTACTCAATTCAATTAAATGACTATCCATGAGAGAATCTTCATATGCAGATTGAGTTAAATGAGGATACAAAGAGGTGTCACCAAGACAATGGATTTCAGGATCAATTTCTTCATCCTCTCCTTCTTCATCAACACCAAGGTTGTTTTGGAGAGGGGATTGGACTTTTTGATCATCCCTATCCCTATTTCTTTGATCTCTTTGGAGGACCCGAGGGTCATTATTTGGTCCTCTGAAATTACCTCTATTATCAACATTTTGCGTGTTCCTATAGTTCTGTTTTCCTTCAAGTTTCAACTTCTCCATTTCAGCAGAAAGTGATTTTTCCAATTTTGTAAGTTCATCAACTTGAGGGTGGACAACAGGGGATTCTCAGGTTGAAGCTTTCGCCCTACCTTTCCTTCTGTCTCTATCAGATTTTCCCCTAAGATTGTTAGCTGCCAATATGTTAGATTCTACTTCCAAAGCTGCATCTTGCATATGATCTAGAGAGGTAGATCTTCGTTCTCTCAACAGGAGGCAAAACTCAGGGTCAAAAGCACTGGCATAGGTAATCCTGGCATAGGTTTATGTAGGGTTTATTTCATTGGGAATATTTTTGTACATTCTATTAAATATTTTTGAGAAATCCGAAACAAATTCCCCCTCTTTTCTCTTAAGTGACCCAAATTCTGTAATATAATAAAGGAAATCCTTTTTATCCCCCCAATGCCTCAAGAAAGAATCATCCAAAGCTTCAATCCTAACAATAGATCCAGGATTCAAACCCCTAAACAATTTTCTAGCCTCACCATCAAGGCTCTGTACAAATACCCTCGTCCATACATCTTCATTCTCAATGTTAATATTATCTGCATAACTATAAAAAGCTGCAAGGTGTTGCTCTGTAGTTATTTCTTCCTCCCTCGTGAACTCGAGAATGTACTTAAGGTAGTCTCCAACTGGGAGAGCATTCATAGGCTGAAGTAAAATAAGAGGGGCATACCTAGCAGCCACTATGGCATCCATCCTATTTCTAGGAATATTAGCACTTGCCATTGGGTTGTGAATTGTAGGAGAATAAGGGGGATATGGAGCTTTGACAGATACAAATGTAGCTTTGATTTTTGGAGAAAGAGGAAGCTTGGATGGAGAGGTTTCAATTTTTAGAGGAAGAGTTTAAGTCCTAGAGGAAGACGGTATACGGTCCAAGGGAAAAGAGGTTTCCTCTTCTTGAGTCACAACAACTTTGATAGGAGGAAGAGTAGGAAGACTCAAATTAGGAAAATCTTCAAGATTCTCAATTCTGAACCAACTTACAACATCGGGAGAAGCAAGGGTTTCAAAATTTTCTTCTGTCAATTTGGGGCTAAAATAAGTGTATTCAATGGGAAAATTTTCAAAATCGAAACTTTTAGAAACTTCAGCAAAAGGTAAAAGAGGATAATTGGATATGGCTACTGGAGGTGTAAAAGTAGAATCATGTAAATGACCAGAAGTACTTGGTAAAATAGCTGAAAAGCCTTTCCTTTCTTGATAATCTTCTCTGGGTCAACTTCAGGTGTTTCCAGAGGTAGATGTGGAGTAGAAATCGTGTGTCTGCCTTTGGGAGCCATAACTGAAACAATGGAGTCGCCAGGTGCAAGATGCAATCTTTAATGTACTGAATTCTAATGCACCTTCAGAATATATATTTCTTTTTCGTTAAATCCCAGGGAAATGTCTTCAATTTGTTCCCCGACAATGACAACATTAATGTTAGTGCTGAGAATCACCCTCATATTGCAAGAGGATAAGCCCAGTACCCATAAAAAAGGTTTGTGAATGTAAATTAATGATGAAAGGTAAAACAAACAAAACTCAACATAAGAATGTTTTAACACACAAATCCGGGCTAGCATGCATAAGCAAATGAGGTTCTGATTAACTTCAGTCAGTGGTTTAAGGTTAAATATGAATAGAGGGAAGACTTAGTGAGGAAGGTGGATAGGTCTGCTATAATCATTAGGCCTCCAAGCAACCAATAGGAGAAAAACTCAGTCACAAGAACTTCTTTAACTTAAAGTTTAAAACACTGAAAAACATTCATAGCAACATTATAATCAAACATCCATTATAACACAACCAGAACATCTCATATGGATCATCCAATCATGAGAATTTTATAGTAAAAGGAAAAAAATATGTTGAAAGGAAACCGACTTCTATTAACGAAAATATCTCAAGTGCCATACATAACCAGAGAAGAACTCTTCTTATTCAAAATATTACAAAAAGGGAGCTCTGCTCAACCATTCGACCCTCTCATATCATTCATATGATGTATTTATAATCAAGACAATAGCTGGTGTCTTCTCTTGTCTATCCTGTTCCTTCTATTAGAAGGAAACTCGGGTCAATTTGGGCCTGCAGGAAAAACTGCCTTCGGTGGTACTTCGAGCTAACAACTTTCTGTCTCCTCGGCCAAACCCTCCATGCTTCCATTTAAGGTGGTAGTCGATTGTTCAACCACCAATCCTTCTTTCATTAAATGATTTATGCTAACAATTTTCGGTCTCCTCGGCCAGACCCTCCATGCTTCCATTTAAGGGGGTAGTCAATAGTTCTCTTTCCTCTAGTGATAGACTTGTCGCAGTCTACTAACATTTTGCTTCTCCTTGTGACACTCTCCCAGTTTATTTTGCGACACGCTGATCTCGGATTGGACCCTATATTAGCACATGATTGTGGAAGCTGCCAAGGGCAGTTTGGATCCACACTGCTCCGACCCCTGCAATCCACCACCAACCGCCACGTACCTCTTTAGCTATACCATGGTTTCGATTGTGAGACCGCTCTAGAATTTTAACATTAGAGCATGTTCCGTCCTCGCAATGAAGTGTGGCCGTCGATCTGATGCAAATCCACAATCTAGGTAACCCTGCTATTTTAGCGCCCTTGCTAAAATTTATCCGTCTGCCAACTCCAGAATCCTTTTAACAATGTTTAGAGATGGATCCAATTTTGGCATTTGGAAGCTTTGAATGCTGAGAAAGGATATCTCCCGGAGGACGATCTCCCAACTCTAACATGGTGGCTTGACGTCATTGTGCCGTCACAACTACTGATGGATGAGAGCCATGTGTCTTCGACACTTCGACACTTCGGGCTTCGGGAGTTTTGGATTGTGAAGCATGAAAAACTCTTGGAGTGGCATGAGCCTGGAGTGACGTGGTAGCCTGAAATGAATGCTATGCATCCTCGATGGATAAGTGCCATGTGTTGAGTTGAAAAACACCCGTGGAGTGGTAGGGCCTGAAGCGACATGGTAGTTTGACATCACTTCGGGACTTCGACACTTCGACACTTCAGGGCTTCTGTCTAGTCCTTAATCCTTGCATGACTTTGAAACTCTGAATGCACAATATCTCCACCATTTAAAATTGAACCTGTCTGCTTGCCAGTATTTCAAGCTCGAAATGGGTTGCTTTGAATGCTGCATTTTGTGCTCATGGTTTCTTCCTGTGCAAACAAAGGACTTTGTCGGCCTGCTGTAAACTTAATTAAAGGCAAACAAGATTACTAATAATCTGAACCAAATCACTATAAGCGTTTATCCTTCAAGAAAGACAGAAAAACTCTGTGCAAAGAATCAGTCAAGCAGGAAAAACAAGTCATTGAACAAAATGGAAACTGACTTTATCAACCAGAAGAGGAAAAAATTATAGGAAGCTATGCGGAAAAGAGACAGATAGGGAAGAGGTGTAGACTTGGGTCTTAAAAATAACTACATATGACCCATGAAAACTTTATGTGATAACACACACCATGTCTTTGTTAACACTTCTCCGTGCACTACTTTGATGCGCACAACACCAAATCCAGGTGTCCTTGGCTCACCAACCTAAATTTTCATTACATTTACACTTGAACCAATCAACTCACCAAATTATATGCATAATTACAAAGGGTTCTGAATCAGGGACACTACAATCCCCTCCCCCTTATTTATGCATTGTACTCAGTGGATCATATACATATACACACACAAAATTTCAAAAAGCTCCATAAAGATGAGGATACTTTGCTTGCATTGCATCCTCGTGCTCCTAGATTGCTTCCTCAGGACCGTACTAGGTCCATTGGACCTTTGCAATCTCCATGGCTTGATTCCAGAGTTGCTTGACTTTCCAATCTAATATGCATACCTGTTTCACTTGAAATTTGCCTTCTGGCCCCACCTGGATCACATTCCAATCAATAATATGATTAGTATCAGGTACATACTTCTTAAGCAATGACACATGGAGAACATTGTGAATGCATAAGGACACAAAAAATGCAAGCATATAAGTGACATAACCAATCCTTTCAAGGATTTAAAATGGCCCATAGTAGCATGCTTCTAGCTTAGAACATTTTCCCAACTTCAAGGAACTGCGCCTGGCCTTTACTTTCAGAAACACATGATCACCCACTCCAAATTCCCTGTGGGTTCTGCCTTTATATGTGCAACTTTTCTACCTATCTTGGGTAGCTTTTAAATTTTTCCTTATCTTTACCATCTTCTTCTCCATTTCATGGAGTAAATATGGCCCCATTGCTTCGTGGTCTGTTGGGTTATCCTAACTTATAGGCGTGTTAAACTTGCTACCATAAAGTGCCTCGAATGGGATCATCTTTAAATATGTATGATACCCATTGTTGTAATAAAATTCTACCAACTTAAAGTATTCTTCCCATTTCAATGGCTTATCCATCACATACATGCCCAACATGTCTTCAATCACCCAATTTACCCTTTTAGTCTGACCATCTGTCTCAGGGTGATATGCTGTGCTGAAATTCAGACTTGTTCCAAATCCCTTGAATAGTCCTTTCCAAAAGTTCGAGGTGAATTTAGAATCTCTGTCAGACACAATTCTCTTAGGTACACCATGCAACTTTGCAAATTCGCGCATGTATATCTTAGCAATGTCGACTGCCTTGTGCATTGACTTTACTAGAAAAAAATGGGCAGCTTTCGTAATCTTTTCCACCACCACCATAATATAATCGTGTTGTTTTCATTTCTAGGCAACTTAGTTATGAATTCCACGGTGACAACTTCCCACT
Organism: Picea engelmannii; assembly: GCA_009831015.1. Taxonomy (NCBI): domain Eukaryota; kingdom Viridiplantae; phylum Streptophyta; class Pinopsida; order Pinales; family Pinaceae; genus Picea; species Picea engelmannii. Next base: position 274,603 of record ML779879.1, on the reverse strand, counting down.
TCCACTCAGGAATAAGAAAAGGTTGTAGAAAACCACCTGGATGTTTGTGCTCAGTATTGACCTTCTAACATTTGAGACATCTCACAATAAAATATGCAACATCCTTTTTCATACCTGGCCAAAAATATTGCTTCTTGACCGCGACAATGGTCTTCTGGTAAACTGGATGTCTAATATAAGGAACCTTATGCATCTATGACAAAATCATGTTCTTCAACTCTTGATCATTTGGCACATAGAATCTGCATCTATACATGAGGATTCCATCCTCTCTCAACTCATAATCTTCAAACTTTTGCTGCGACATACCTTGTTGTAATGTCACACTTATATTCATATAGCACATATTTGATTTGGAAACTTCCAAAATTTTGTTGCACAAATCTATCCAGTACATGCTAATGGTTGTAGCATGCATTTCATGCACCCTTCTGTTGACTGTGTCAACCACTTTGTTTTCCTTTCCTCTGATATGCTTTATGCCAAAGTCATACTCACTGAGGAACCCTAACCACCTGCTTTGTCTGGCATTTAAACTTGGCTATCCAAACAAATATTTTAGACCATAATGTTATGTTTTCAGCTCAAATATTTTACCCATGAGATAATATCACCACATATTCAAACCATGCACTATGGATGCCAATTCTAAATCATGCATAGCATAAATCCTTTCATGCTCTTTCAACTTCCTTGACTCATAACATATCACCAATCCTTTTTGACTCAGGACCCCACCTAGTCCTCCCTTGCATGTGTCTGTTCACACAATGAAGTATGCATTTGGATCAAAAACCTTTAAAATCGATGCACTTGTTAACATACTCTTCAAGTGTTGAAAACTCCTTGCGCAATCCGAAGTCCACTCAAATCGTGCACTTTTTTTTTGCAAATATGTAATTGAATGCACAATATGTGAGAATACTTTGATAAATCTTTTGTAGGACCATGCTAGTCTCATAAAGGATATCACTTCTGTGACATTACTTGGCGTTGACCATTCCTCAATGACTTTTATCTTCGTTGGGTCCACAACTATTCCTTCCTCTAAAATGATATGACCCAAATAATGAATCTGCTGCTAATAAAATGTACACACCTACCACACTTAGAGGGGGGGGGGGTGAATGAGTGTGGGGATCTTTTTCCCAAAACTTCCCTCTTACACAAAAAATCCTTAGTTAACATTAAACATTTCTCATTACTCATTGATGTCATTTATAATCAGTTAGATGTGAATACATATCAGCAACATATATCAACAACATATCATCAACAAATCATCTCCACAAGGAACACAAAGAACATAAGATGTATGTACAATTTTATTTATTTATTATGGACTTCAATCAAGGGTTTTTTCAACAACAA
>ML779879.1:235370-265378 GCA_009831015.1 Picea engelmannii | reverse complement strand
GATATCACTTTTGTGAAATTTCTTGGCGTCGACCATTCCTCAATGACTTTTATCTTCATTGGGTCCACAACTATTCCTTCCTCTAAAATGATATGACCCAAATAATGAATCTGCCGCTAACAAAATGTACACTTCCTCAACTTTGCATAAATTTGGTGCTTCATTAACACCTGCAGTACCATCCTCAAGTGTTGTTCGTTCTCTTCCTCATAATTTGAGTAAACAAGAATGCCATCCAAAAATACAATGACAAACTTATCTAAATACTCTCTAAAAAATCCATTCATCAAGCACATGAAGACAACTGGTGCATTCGACAGCCCAAAAGGCACCACTATGAACTTGTAATGACCATACCTTGTTTTGAAGGTAGTATTGCTGATGTCTTCCTCTTTTATTCTCACTTGGTGATATCCATATCTGATTTCTATCTTGGAAAATATCCTTGTGCCTCTTAGCTGATCAAACATGTCATCTTTCATTGGCAAATGATAGTTGTTCTTTACTGTTACTTTATTCAACTGCATGAAGTCGATACAAAGTCTCAACGTACCATCCTCCTTCTTCATGAACAAAACTGGCACACCCTAAAGTGACACGCTTGGGCGTATGTACCCCTTCTTCAGAAGCTCTTCAAGTTGCATTTGCAACTCCTTCAGTTCTGATGTACTCATCCTATAGAGAGTCTTGGATACAGGTGATGCTCTCGACATTAGATTTATAGAGAATTCAACATCTCTTTTCAGAGGCAATCCATGTATCTCTTTAAAGACATCCTCATACTCTTTCAGTACTTCACAGTCTTCCACACTTGACACTTTATCCTTAGGTTCCTCTTCCATGTGCGCTGTAAACACTTGACATCCTTTTCTGTAGCTTTTCTTCAATTGCAAGGAAAAAACTTCTCTAATAGTCACAAGTCTTGAAATTCCTTGAACCGACCTCAAATTTACTCCCTCATCCAAACAAGTAAAGGCCTTATTGTAAAAATCCAGGATCGCATGGTGCTCTTCCAGCCAATCCATACCAATGAGGCAGTCATACGAGCCCAAAGGTATAATATTCAAATCAACCTTTGTGCACAGTCCATTCATCTCCATTGGATATGCCTTAACCATCTCATTAATTTTCCTCTTTGCTCTTGTATCTAATTGCACCAACCACGGTTTTCCAAGATTTCTTCTTGACAGATGGAATATTTCCACCATTTTAGGATCTAGATAACTATGACTAGCTCCCGATTCTATTAAAATAACAATAGGTTCATCATTAATCTTACCTTCCATTCCACCTCGACCATGTGCGACTAAAACTCATCCTGCTTGTTATCTAATGCTGCATAAATCCTTGGCAAATTTCTACCCATGTCCTCCACTGTCGCAACTTGCCATACACTATGCGCAATCCTCGCTTTGTCAGTTCTTTGAGGGAAATCTCTACGCATATGATTTCCGCAAAAACCCCAACACTGCATAGGTTGTTGCCCTAAATTTTTTTCTATTATCTCCAACATTTTGGGCTCTTGGAGAGTTGTCTTTCCTTACGTAGTGTTTATGAAAAATGGTGGCTTAGCTCCCTTCTTTCTCTGTTCCACCTTACTTTTCATCTTGTCTTCCCAATCCTTTTAGAAAATATGCCTTCCCCTTTGCTGCTCATAAAGACACTTAGTGCACCTTATGGTTTCTTCCAATGTCTTAGGGTCATCATATTGTATCTTTTCACTGATAAAAGAGGGAAACCCACTCAAACATATTTGAATCTTCACCCGTTCTTCCTTGATAAAAGGCACATAATTCAACAGTTCTAAAAATCTTCTTTTGTACTCATCAATTGTCAAGATCCCAAGCTTGAGTTCAAAGAAATCCTTCATTTTCCTATCATAGTATCGTTTGGTTAAGTATTTCTTTGGGAAACATCTCTTGAATTCTCTCCAAGTCACATTGTTCTCATCAATGTGCTGCACTTGCACATACTGATCCCACCACATTGATGCCTTTCCTTTTAAATGGTATCTAATTTTCCCTTCTACATGCGCAGATTAATTATGCAACTGGAAGTACTTTCTCATACCCAACAACCAGGTCTCCGCATATTCATCCTTCTTGTGCTCACCATCAAAGGTAGGAGGCTTGATCTTATTCATTTCTCCATGTAGCTCATCCACCCTAGTCCTTCTCTTACACTTTCTTACATGAGATGGATTTGAACTACTACGCGTTTTCCTGAGAGAATGCTTGACAACACTTCTTTCTTCTCTTCTTTTCTCATCATGAGACTTGCGACTTTTTGACCTACTAGTCTCTGTCTCCTTCTCCATTTTATTTTCTATTCTATCTAGGCTCTGTATCAATTTGACATTGAAGTCATCTTGCTGCGCCTTGGCTCTCATAAGCCTTTCGTTATTAACCTTATAGCTCTAGACATATTACTGTAGTAATTTTACAACTTCTACCAAGTTCATGCTCTCCCCCTTGGATTCCGTACCATCATCACCCAAATCGACATATAGATCCCCAAATTCATCATTAGGACTATAATTCATCTATGCATATTCCATGCTTTTATCCTTCTGTACTGACCCTATCCTTCTCTAATCGCTACTAATTCTGCAAAATGTGCAGGAAATTAAAATTTGTTAGATGATTTCATGCAACAACTACTTGAAAACTTTGCACCATTTTGTCAGAATCCTTTCCTCATATTTCTTGGATGAATTTAACATCCAAACACTAGTGCGCACACCCACACATCATTATCTTTATGCACATTACAAATCTATACCGTGCACTAATGGTTCCCGTGTAAACAAAACTCTACACCGCACAACATCCAATTCTTAGTGCACACATCTATTCATGCTAAACTTTGGCCCATACAAGTCCAATGTTGAACCAATAGCTCTCCAGTGTTGAACCAATAGCTCTAATACCAGAATGTAATGTCCCCAACCACCCTAGGTTGGGCCATGTCACACAAACTCAAATTCAAGATCACTCAGTCAACCAAACCGTAACATTCCTAGCATGTAACTGACCAATGTTACTCTAGAAGTATACTACACTGAATCTAATTTAACACAATCCACTCAGTATCTCTTAAGGTAACACGCTCAAGCCAAGTTGAGACGCGTCGCACAACTTATAACAACGAAAGCAGCTTTCTTCTTACAACTTGATCTTAACAACGAAAGTAGCTCAAAATTGTGCATACCAATAACACGGACCATTATACAGTTCACAAATCACAACCCCGCACACAACCATCAAGTGTCATGCGCCAAATCAAATTTCATTGTGCGCAAAATCTAATTTCTTTGCCTGCACACACAATTTTCCAACCCCTTGGTGCACACAGGCTACCATCCTATATAATCAACCCCTCAATCATCTTCTTAACGACTTATAAGTAAAATCTCCAGGTTAACATAGTAGGCAAAAACTAGTCATAATGGTTATATCCAAGCATAGCTACAATTACAGGCTGTATGTATCGTACTTATAGGTGCAGGCATCATTAAAAAAAATAACATCAAATACTTATATGCAACATCATACAATAATTAACCCATGTCAAACATATATAACAAGAATGCAATAAAGAAATACAAGCACATAAAGAACACTTATCTTTAATGAAAATGATCAACTGCAGCCTTGAATCATATGTTCCTCCCAACCATAGATGCTTTTAATCTTAAAATATCAGTAACAGGTCATCTTCGAGCTGGGGCTCAACTCCACCAGGGCAAAAAGGGTCCTAGCGACAAGCTATGATTTGAAACTTAACCAAAATTGTCCAATCCTAGGTGCCCGCTACTGCAACTATCCCATAGTCCCTCATTCCCCATGCACCTGTCACACCCAAGGAAGTGTGCCCCTTCTCTTCTCACCACTCCCTTGACTGCCCCACTTCCCTTCCCAGGGTTACCAACAACAAGCCAGACAGGAAGTCTCCGAGCCTTGTGATTAATTCCCAACTCAATGGGAAACAATTCCCAACAAAACTCTCGCCTGGAGCGTTTGCTCATGGATATGGAAACCACTCCACAACAACTTTTATCTCAGCTAGAGAGACTACTCATGATCCACCAACCCATCTCTTTGAAAATGAAACTCTAGATACAACCCCACAATTCCATACAAGCTTCTCCGACAGATAAGGTAATGATCAAAATTTCCACACAGTCCGACACCCTTTTTGCTCACTAGATCTTGCAACATCCACCATAATCATCATTCCCCCAAAATACATAAAGGCCAACAATATATATTGCATGCCTTCCACTTAACACTTGCCACCTTTTAGAAGTAGCTTTAAGCCACTTGGTGACCAGTTCCCTACCCTCAGGAACTTAGGATAATAATAATAATATATCTGACATCACATTTTTCCGGGAAGTATTGTTAAATATTTCCTAAGACTTACGACTCACCCCATTTTCCCTTTCTCCGGTGGAGTAGGTCCCCCCCTCTCTTTTTTTCTGAGTCAGTCAGCACACAACGATGCAATATTATATTAATATTCAAGATTATATTTACATGGATAGGCGAACTGGCCTATCTGCATCCAGGCTCATGAGCCTCATAATCACACAGGCTCTCTAGCCTCCATACATATCCATTCATTCATACTCACTAACCCAAGTGTGCGTGACATAGTGCAATGTGCTCACCTACCCAAGTGCACGCAACAAACCTAATGTGCACACCCTGTCTTTGTTAACAATTTTCCGCACACTACTCTAATGTTTATTACACCAAATCTAGGTGTCCTTGGCTCACCAGCCTAAATGTTCATTACATTTACACTTGTACCAATCGATTCACCAACCTATACGTATTATTACAAAGGGTTCCGAATTAGGGACATTGCAGTCACTGTTTCCCCCTAGGGGGATTGAAGAGTGGGGACTATGTGGCCCACTTATTTTATTGATGATATTTACAATGATATTTTTGGGAGGCTTGTGATTTCTTATATACACGAAACTGCTAAGCTTACAAGTTTTCCAATGTGTTTATTGAAGTATGGGGTGCTTCTGGGGGTCTTGGATGCTCTGATTCCGCCAAAATCCGACATAGTATCCTCTTGTTTATTCACCATCCTGCAAAAAACAAGCAAGTAAACTATATCAAATATCCCCGAAAACACTTAGAAAGTGTCTTTGGATCATATAAAATTAAATCCCAAAACTTGCAGAAAATATTCTAAGTAAAAATGAATCCAACTAGTAAATTACAACACTAAAACAAGCCTAAATATGGGCTCTTTTAGTGACTTTTGTTTGTTGTTCAAAACAAAAGACAAATCAGCACTTGAATTGCTTGATCTTATAATAAAATAACTTTTAAATCAATCACTTTTTAGCCTTGAAAAATCTAGATGAAAATACTTGCAAAAAGTGGAGATTTTAGTTTAGATCTAGCTTTAGATAAGGAAATGAAAATTGAATCTATATCTAAAAAGTATGCATGCAACAATAGAAAGTAAATTTATCTTTTCAAATGGATCTATATCTAAAAAAAACATGCAAAATGGAAGTAACCAAAGAGATATTGAATTTTTTGAAAGAGAGAAGAACATAAGCTTGAAGTAACACATACAACTACCTTCATGCCGAATCCCACCACCATCCCTCTCAAAATATGGGGGTCCTAAACACCATGGCCATAAGGGCAACAAGAATTTCCGACAAGGAACATATTAAAGAAGAAATAGACCACTTAACTAAGGTCTTCAAGAACATTGGATATAGAGATAGAGACATCAAAAAGGAAATAGATAAGAAGGATAGAAGGACTCGTGCCCAGAATGATCAAACCTCCAACATAAAATCCTTTCTTCCCTACATTCGGGGTGTCACAGACAAGATTTCCAAGGTCTTAAAAATAAAAGAAATTATGACCTCCTTCAAACCCCTTATTACCATCAGATAAAGAATGAAGTCTGTAAAGGGCCCTATAGACCACCGACAAGGGAAAGGCATCTACAAGGTCTCTTGTTCATGTGGGAAATGTTACATTGGTGAAACTGGACGATCGTTCCAGGTAAGGATTAAGGAACATGAAGCAGACATTATAAATGAACACACTCGCACTTCTGCCTTAGCAGAACAGTCCCTTAAAACCAAACATCATGTTTGCCTTGAGGATACCAAGATACTAGCAAAAGAGGATCACTACTACAAAAGACACTTAAGAGAAGCTCTAGAAATAATCAAGCACCCCAACAATATGAACAGAGATGGTGGCGTAGAGGTAAGTAGCTTTTGGCACCCATTAATCAACCAACTAAGGGACCCTCATGGACCAAATCAGGTATGACACCGACCTTTTCCTTTCCTTGCTTGTTTCGGTTTTATTTTTGAATTAGTTCATAGGTTTAGAGGTCTAACTAAACTAGTCTTATTACTATTATAAAAACTTGTCACTATATATATTATTAATTAAGTCCTATATACCCTAATCCTAATCTTATAAACCCCAAATCTACTTTTATTAAATACTTAGTTTTTATCATTCTAACCCTAGATTTATATATATGTATATATACTATTATCAATACTTATAAATCCTAATTGCATAAACCCTAAATCATAAATAACCCTAATCCCTTTCTTATAAACCCTAAATCTTAAAAGTTTCCTAACCCTAATCATATGATATTAATATCCTAATCATATGATATTAATATCCTAATCATATTAAATGTACCCTAATCATAAATAACCCCTACTACATATATTAACACTATTAATCATATTTAAATCATTTTAATAATTAGTTATGATTGAAACCTAATTGCATAAACCCTAAAAGAATAAATAATTAAAATCCTCCTAATCATATTAAATCATTCATTCAAAACCCTAGAATTATATACATATATACATACACTATTATCAATATTTACACTTTAATTAAAATCCTCCTAATCATATTAAATCATTCATTCAAAACCCTAGATTTATATACATATATACATACACTATTATCAATATTTACACTTAGTTATGATATCCACACTTAGGTAATAACTATTAATCATTATCATTTGTTTTATTGATTTTACTTTTGTTTTGAATACTTATAAATCCTAACCTTATCATATCATGTATCCTAATCATAAATAACACTATTAATCATATTTAAATTATTCTAATAATTAGTTATGATTAAACCCTAAAATAATAAATAACTAAAAACTTCCTAATCATTCTTTCAAAAACCATATATATATATATATATATATATCATCCATAATAATTATTAATCATTATCAATTGTTTTATTAATTTATTAATTTATTTGATTTTACTTTTGTTTTCTTTTTTGTCTAAATCTAAAATTAGGGTTTATAGATAGCCGACTTGGTTAAAAACTTATAAATTAAAAATTGTCCCACATTTGAAGTATTAATTGACGAAGATCAACAAGCTTTCATTTGACGATTAGTACTGATGATGAATCCTGATTCAGATTCGAAACGCCGATGATGAAAATGACACCAACTGTGGATTATCCGGATAACACCTTCAAAACTCCTCACCACAGAAATTGGAAAACAATAATATAAGCTTGTGCTTGGAACTTCTTGGGTAATGGCGTATCCTTGGTGAAATGAGGAGGGTTTTGTCTTTAAGATTTTTGAGAGAGGGTAGAATCAAACAAGCTCATCCAATCCTCCAAAGTGAAAGTCTAAAGCTTCACAACACTTGCAAGAAACTTGTTAGATATTGGTGTTACCTACAAAAGAGACTCAATGGCACATTAGTTAAGCAAAACATAAAATGCACATTACAATCTCTAAAATAGATAATCAATAGGATTAAGAAATCAAGCAAGATTAATAATCCTATCCTTAATGAGCAATAGTAGTCCTAAAAAGGCCAACTTCAATAAGTTTTCATAAACAAATGAAATAAAACAATGTCACCTCATAAGCATTAACACATGAAAATTATCCACACACTATCCAAGCCATCATATGACCTCTAAAGTCTTCTTTTATTCCAAATCAAAGAGTATTACATCAATGGTACAACAACAATCCAATACAAACTCCCATTAACCAAAAATAGGGGAGGTCGACTTGCTTATAAAGCCCTTTGGGTGAAGATCCCAAGGTAAAGGTGTGCGACAAGTGGATAGGGCGCATCTCCTCAAGGAGGGCGAGTGGCAAGAGAGAGTGGTGTGAGATTTCCACCTCTCAAAGTGAGTAATAGTGGTGGCATGCCACCTCATGAATTTATGTGGGAGTGAGGGCGAGTAAATCCTTGAGATTGACATCCTTGCTTGAGAGTGCGCCACCTCAAGGGAGAGGTGCGCCCTCACTCTTTGGAAACTCCATCCAATTGCCACTTCATTCACCACTTGAGTTTCATTCTAGTTAACTTGCCTTCTCTCCAAGATATTTTTCCACATATCTATTAGACTCAAGGCATGAGGGAAACATGTCCCCGACATGTTTCCTCAATAATAGGCTTGCTGGTTTTTTATTATTTTTTGCCTTTTATTTTACTTTTTTGAGAGAAAGTGGGTTTAAGTGATTAAATAATCACTTTTCACCCTTAAAAAGGTGTTACTTAGGTAAAGTGGGTATTCTGGATTTGAAAACAAACACCCCCAAGGCATATAATGCCTCCTAGTACCACTTTCATAACTTATGACTTTTTTACAATTAAAAATTTTCGTTTTGCAGGAATTTTTTTATTAACTAAAAACATTAAAAAATCCTAGGGGGGACTTAGCACAATTTCCATATGACTCAATTTTAATGGATAGCATGGTAATATACATTAGACATTGGATTTATATTTTCCAAGCTAATCCTTCACCATCAATACACACTCCACATTTGGAGGAATTAAGTGAAAAAACTCAAAAATTATAACTTGCTTAAAAATTAATTCAAGCAAGAAATAATTATTGAGTGAAAAAAACACTCTAGAGTTATGCATTCATGATTTAGTATTAGGAGGCTAAGCCTTTTAAAAATTCATCATGCTAGACACATCTTATTACAATGCCCCATGGGGGGATGGAAATGCAAAAAAGTGGCCATATTGATCCACTGGACTTCTGAACTCTGATTTTGAACACATCCATGTTCAATCTTTGGCGGCTCAACTACAAGTTCATCCTAGTGCAACTTGGTGGATACCAATGCCATATGAAAATCTAGAAATGTTCAGGGCCTGACTTCCCTCACTACAATGATATCATCTGTTAGAGTAGTCGATAGGAGATCAACCCAATCAAATGTACACCCTTCATCCGCACAATAATAAATCAATAACATCAAGGATAATAAAAAAGTGTAGGCATATGGTTCTCTGTATAGTCTGCACAACATAACTACCAAGTATTGATATGGCAACCTCGATGATGTGGCAGGATACCCGTCGAAAGGCATGTGCTTCAAATATTTGTCTGGCTTGTACCAAACCTTAAACAAGTCTTTTTCCTTGAGCTTGAAACCACTGATAAGTTCTTCGTCCAATGTCCTGGTCCCCTTCTCCAAGTGGTAGCATTTTTCTAGTTTTTTGGTCGGAAAGATGCTATGGGTTCTCCCCTAGCGTTGATACTATATTTGCTTCCTAAATATACATGCCTTAGAATCCAAGCAATTGCGTCCATGCAAAGGAGTACTACAACACGAGCTACCACCTTGTGTATTCTTGATTTCTGGATATTCTTGAAGACCTTCAGTACATCATGACCATCAACTTCAACAAGAAAAGTTTGTCTTTTGAACATTTGATAGACTTCGTCCCACTTCAGCGAGTCTCCTCCCTTTCCCAAGAGTCCTGCTGTATCATCATAAACTACTCCTACGATTTTATGTTCATCTTCATGTTGGCTACTGCTCTGAGAGGCTTTTGTGGTAGGTGCTTTGCTTGTCACCTATTCCATGGAGACATTTACGAATCTACAATGCATAAGAGAAATTAGCCAAAAAAAAACCAGGTAAAAAATAAGCATGATTGGATTAAGAGCTGTAAACATATGTGTGGAAAATAGATATGCTTTAAGTACCTTATGTTTTAAGTACCAGAACAGTTAATTGAATCGACATTGGGCAAGAGATCATTGTCCGAAGAGGACATGATGATTGACGACATTATGGGAATTTAAGTTTTGGAGGATATGAGCTTAGCTTGGGGAAAAATCCTGGCAATTTGGCGAAGTAAAAACTATCCTGGTCACTCGGGACAATTTTTTGTTGAAATCAGACAATTCATGGGAATTTCTCTGGTACACACTGTAGTGGTTTGTGTAAAATGCACTGATGGTATCGCTGAAGTTCGTAGCAAGTTCTCCAGTTTAAACCAGAAGTGATAATTTTTAGCCTCTTGGATGAACCAAAAATCATGGGAAGTCCATCGGTGAGAACCAGAGGTGATCTTGTGAAGTGGTCCGGTGAACCGACAAATATTATGTCAACAACTCCAGTGGGGATTGGAGATGATTACATTAAGTGTTCTGTTTTCCAATGACAATTTCACAAAACAGTCAGGTGAAGATCGTAGGTGAATAGACAAAGTCTTTTGGTTCCACCAGAGATGATCACACAAAGTCCCCTGGTAGATATCAGACATGATCTTGTAAAAGGCTCCAGTTACCACTGATAAATATTATGTTAAGTGTTGCGGTTAAGATTAGAGGTAAATTTATTAAATATTCTTTTGGATACCAAGGAGGTTCCCATTAATTTCTCTAGTGGAAAAAAAGACGCTGAAAAAATGGCTAAGTCATTGAAGGATTTTCTTGGTCGAGATTTAGTGCTTAGGCGCTAAGAGAGGGATTAGGGTTTACACATTTGGGAACTGGTTAAGTTTTAGAGGGACAAGACTCGAATTGGCTCTGAGTTCAAGAGTAATGCTTTTAGGCTTGGATTTTGAAAACCTGTGCTAGGTTTGAGCATAGGATTAGGGATTCTCACACGGCTAAGGGCAAGACCAATGTATAGAACCGTCGAATTTCTGTGGTCTTGGTTAACTTCGCCCAAAGGAAGGATGGGGTACCTAGTGGGTAGATTTAATTTGCGGATGTGGCTAGGATAAACAAAAAACTCTCAAAGGGCCTGGTTAGGGTGGGCTTAGTGTTTCCCTTTACAGTTCGAGTGGGAAGGAAATACCAGTCCAGAGGACAAAATCCAGGGATGAGATAAGGTTTATCGTGGAGCTAGGGTTGAGTGGCCGTAGGTGACAAGGGTATCGGTCAAGGAATAACTTGCGAGAGCCAAGGATTGTAGGGTTGGTTGACAGATTAAACATGGAAATAAACAAAAAACCTAACCTTATTATAAAGATATAGAATGTGTGGAACCAAGGATTACCTGGTAGAATGAGACGACATGCTGACAATGTCAAGGTGGTGGGTGCCAATATTTCACAAGTGATAAGATGGTCAACTTGACTGTTAGGGACCTAACCCCTCACGTAGGTAGAACAATATATTCAGATGTAATAAAGCTTAATATTAATAAGGCCTTTCAATAAGGTAGAATAAGTCAAATGTAAGAAGACCTAATAGAAGCTTCCGCTTCTAGAAGGATCTTCCTTTAGATGGTTCTTTTGATATACATATTTAGTATAAATAGGAGTCGAGGGTATGAGAAACTTAGCTTGGATATTATTGTAATAGAGCTCTGCTCTACTGGAGGTTTCCCCCTCGAAGAGGCCCATGAACATTGCTCTCAGAATCAAAGTGCTCTTTCTGGTGTTATTTTGATATCATTTCAGTGTTATTGTGGTGTTGTTCTGGTTATATTGTTGTTTATATTCCATTTCTATCATTTTATTTATGTTCTGCATACTTTTTATATCTAGAATATTACAAGTGGTATCAGAGCACTTTCCTCGGAAAAAGTTATGGGTTAATTTTTTTTCTAGGGTAGAGATGTATTTCAACATCTTTAAGCCACAAAGATCTGTCGTTACACGCATAAACCCACGGTTGAGGGATTCATGCACGCAGGAAATACAAGTGGTACTTAAGTGCATATCTGTTGGCCACCCTTTTAACCCCTATTGGTACCCCTTTGAGTGGTAGCGCATTAGACAACACCTGTGTATGGATTGACCTAGATTTCCTAAAGCCCTCTTTAGATAAACCAATCGACCGCTTCACTGCTATAGTGCCATTGAGAAAAACACTCAGGAAGATAATCTATAGTACCTGGGTAGTCGGGCCAAGTACTATTGTTGGACCTCACACATATATCAGAGAGCTATAGCACAGGGTAAACCCTTGTCTATAGAACCCTTGAATACCTAACCCTTGGGGACAGAAACAGAAAACAAAACAGACAAGATCTATTGCCGTGCAAATGTGTTCGAGTTGCCAAATCACTACACATTTTTTCTTGGTTAAGCATTTGGGCATTTCATCACTGCAGTATTCTTCAGACTGGAGTATAACTCTGCATGTGTTAAAAAAAAAAAGGCCTGGATTTTGTTGCACCATTATTTGAAACCTATTCCATTGGATTTATCTCTTCGCCCTTATCACATTCATACCTATCATTTTTCAGCAAAAATTTTGACCCCACTCGCCCCTTTTCGGTTCCCTCATCATCATGGCCCATACCTGTAGCCAAGAGTTGGAAGCTTGCTTCAATACCTTGCAATCTAATTTCACAGAGACCCAACAAGAAGTGAGACAACTTAGTGCCAATGTTGCCACCATCAATACAAACATGATGTCCTCCATCGCCTCCTCAATCTTGGAACTCAAACAAGACATTACTACCCAACTTGAATTTGTCATTTCGATGATCTGCACCAAGCTGCATATCCCTACAGATCCCCCTTTATCTGACCCACCTCTGCATACGGTAGCTGAAACTTCCTCTCATTTCCATAATTTTCAGCCCCATCACTTTCAGCGTGACCTATGCCTTCTATGGGTGGATGTGACCAAATTTGATGGCTCGGATCCCACTAGTTGGGTAACTCATATGGAATAATATTTCTCTTTATACGACATTACAGATGACTTGGCCAAACTCCGGTATGGTGTTCTCCATCTAGATCAAGAACGTTGGAAATGGTGGCAATGGAGAAAAACTTCCCATCAAGGGTATGTTGCTTGGACACACTTTGTGGCAGAGATTTATGAATGCTTCTACACTGACACCAACCATTTAGGCCATTTGACAAAGTTGAAACAATTTGGAACAGTGGAAGACTTTATAGCTTCTTTTGAGCGACTAGGTTTTCAGATAGAGGGCATATCTGATGCTTTTTTCCGAGAATGTTTTATTAGTGGCCTCAAGGATGAGATTCATGCCCATGTCCTCATGGCTCTGCCTCAGAGTTGGGTGGAGGCTACTAAAAGAGCTAAGGAAGCACAACAGGTTGTCTCTTCTCAAAACCGAAAACCCTCCTTTATTCCTCACACTAAACCAGTAAATCCCACTACTCCCTTTGCTCCACTAAAGATCCAAAAATTGACCAGGGCTGAAATGGATGAATGCCAACTCAAAGGCCTTTGTTATAATTGTGATGAAAAATATTTTCTAGGCCACAAGTGTAAGGAACAAAATCTTTTTATGGTCATCTCAGAGGATATTTCAGAAGAGGATGTTGAAAATCCCCTTGTGTCCGAGTCACCTGAAACCACTGACATAACCCCTCCCTTAGACCCTCCCGAAGTAGAACCGGTCATTTCCCTAAATTCGCTCACTAGCTTCTCTGCTCCCCAAACCCTCAAGCTAATTGGTTACATCAAGCATAGGAAGGTCATCATTCTTGTTGATAGTGGAAGCACCCATAATTTTATTCATCGCCGCATTGCCCAAGAAACTCATTGCTATATCCATGCAGTCAATAATTTCCTAATCATGATTGCCAATGGCGGATCCATGAAATGTGGAGGGAATTGTGAAAATGTGCATCTCCAAATTGGTGATTACCACCTGAAATCTCATATATTTGCTATCGACATGGGCGGTTGTGACATTGTGTTGGGTGCAGACTAGATAAGGACGTTGGGTCCCATTCTCATGGATTTTAAGGAATTAACCATGCAAATCGACCAGGAGGGCCAACACTATAAGTTCCAAGGCATCACCACCGGTTCACCTGAGATCATTAGTTCCCATAGCATGGAAAAGCTGCTCAAAAAAGGTCATTCTGGCATTATTTCCCAACTCCATGCCATATAAGAAATTTAGACACCCTCGGTGCTGCAAGACCTCCAATCCATCTTCTCTAAACATCAAGTGGTCTTTTCCACTCCCTAGGGATTCCCTCCTTCCCGTGCTGTTCATGATAATTCCATTCCCCTTGTACTAGGAAGCCTTCCTCCCAATATCCGTCCCTATCATCACTTCTTTTCCCAAAAAAATGAAATTGAGAACATGGTTCAAGAACTGCTTAACACAGGTGTTATCTGCCCTAGTACGAGCCCCTACTCTTCTCCTATGGTCATGGTCTTGAAGAAATAAGGTTCTTGGCGCATGTGTCCTGACTTCCACACCCTCAACAAACTCACCTTTAAAGACAAATTTCCCATTCATGTCATTGATGACCTCTTGGATGAATTGAGTGGCGCCCAGTTCTTTACTAAACTTGATCTTCGTTCTGGCTACCACCAGATCTGTATGAAAGAGGTAGACATTCCTAAGACCGCCTTTATAAGTCATGAGGGCCACTATGAGTTTTTGGTCATGCCTTTTGGCTTGTGTAATGCCCCCTCCACCTTCCAAAGCCTCATGAATCATGTCTTCCGTCCTTTTTCTCCGTCATTTTGTCTTAGTTTTCTTTGATGATATCTTCATCTATAGAAAAACTTGGACATACCATCTTGCTCATGTGGATCGAGTTCTCCATCTACCCTCTCAGCACCAACTTTTTCTGAAACAGTCTAAATGTGCTTTTGGTGCCTCAGAAGTCGAGTACTTGGGTCATCTTGTTGGCAAGGATGACATTAGGGTTGATCCTAAAAAGATTGAAGCTATGCAAGACTGGCCTCACCCAAAGACTCTCAAAAGATTGCATGGATTTTTGGGCTTAACAGGTTATTATCGCAAGTTTGTTAAGAATTATGGAAAGATTGCGGCACCTCTCACTGCACTCCTTAAAAATAATTCTTTCACTTGGACTCCAAGAACTTCTCAGGATTTTCAAACCTTGAAGATGGCCATGTGCACCACTCCAGTCTTGGCCCTTCTTGATTTCACAAAGACCTTTGTCCTGGAATCTGATGCTTCAGGGAAAGGAATTGGTGTTGTCCTTATGCAAGAGGGTCGGCCTTTGGCCTTTACCAACAAACAATTGTCTGAACAAAATTTGGGAAAATCAATCTATGAAAAGGAAATGTTGGCTATTCTTCATTCCGTTGATCTGTGGCGCCCTTATCTATTGGGGTAATTCTTCCAAATTAAGACAGATCATCAAAGCCTCAAGTATTTTATGGAACAACGCATTTCCTCCACAGAGCAACAAAATGGGTGACTAAGATCTTTGGATATGATTATGAGATCATTTAAAAGAAAGGCAAAGACAATGTGGTTGCAGATGCACTTTCCCAAAAATATGAAGATGAAGGATCCCTTTTTTCTCTCTCCTTCATTGTACCAGATTGGCTCCAAGCCGTTCACCAGGAATGGCTACACGATTCCAAAAATTCACATCTGATACAACAATTGCAGTCCAATTCTCCAGTTGCCCCAGGGTACTCTTGGCTCCATGATTAAATTTGATACAAAGGCCATTTGTATTTAAGTAAATAGTCAAAACTTAAATCCACAGTACTTTTTGAGCTTCATGCTACACCCACAGTTGGGCACTCCGGATTTACCAAAACCTATGACAGGGTCAAACGTTCTTTTTTCTGGGATGGTATGAAATAAGACATTCATAATTTTGTCGCTAAATGTGATGTGTGTCAGCGCAACAAGGGTGAAAAAGTCAAATCTCCTGGCACACTACAACCTCTTCTGATTCCACCTGCTATTTGGAGGGATATCTCTATGGATTTTATTACAGTCTTACCTAAATCGGTAAATAAATCAATCATCATGGTGGTTGTTGATCGCCTTTCCAAGTATGCTCATTTCTGTGCTCTTCAACACACATTTACAACATCCACTGTGGCTCAACTTTTCATGGATCAAGTCTTCAAGCTTCATGGCATGCCGCATTCTATTGTTTCTGATTGCGACCCGTTTTTCACCAACAATTTTTGACAAGAAATGTTCAAGCTACAAGGCACCCAATTGCATCTCATCACAACTTATCATCCCTAGACTGATGGTCAAACTGAAGTTGTCAACAAGTGTTTGGAAACATATTTGAGGTGTTTTTCATCGAAAAGAAAAATCAGTGGGCTCAATGTTTACCCTTAGTTGAATGGTGGTACAACACTTCATATGATACAGCTACCCGCATGAATCCTTTTGAAGCAATATATGGACAAAAGCCACCTTCAGTTCTCTCATATTTACCGAGTGTCTCGAAGGTCCAGGTGGTTGACCAAACGCTTACAGTTCGAGAGGCTATTCTCTATACCCTCAAAGAGAATTTGTTCATGGCACATAATTGCATGAAGCAACAAGTAGATCAAGGTCGCTCTGAACGTCAATTTGTAGAAGGGGATCAGGTGTTTCTTCGACTGCAACCTTACAAGAAAAATTACCTCAAGGCCGACCATTGTTAGAAGCTGGCGCTCAAATTTTATGGTCCTTATAACATTCTCAAGCGTGTTGGATAGGTGGCCTATCAGTTATATTTTCCCAATCATTCTAAGATACATCTTGTTTTCCATGTTTCATGCTTAAAGATGGTGATTGGAACTAAGTTCCAAATTCAAACCAACCTTCCCAAGTTGGATGAAGAAGGATCCATTTGGCTATAGCCACAAGTAGTTTTGGACCAGCGTGAGCATTGCTTGCATCATCGAACCATCAAGGAAGTGTTAGTCCAATGGAAATATACAACTGCAACAGATGCCACTTGGGAACTAGCTACCATTCTGCAACAATTTCCACATCTCAAGCCTTGAGGACACAGTTATTTTTAAGGGGGAGGACATGCTAGGGACCTAACCCCTCACGTAGGTAGAGAAATATATTCAGATGTAATAAAGGTCAATATTAATAAGGCCTTGCAATAAGGTAGAATAAGTCGAATGTAAGAAGACCTAATAGAAGATTCCACTTCTAGAAGGATCTTCCTCTAGATGGTTCTTTTGATAGACATATTTAGTATAAATAGGAGTCGAGGGTATGAGAACACTAGCTTGGATATTATTGTAATAGAGCTCTACTTGACTGGAGGTTTCCCCCTCAAAGAGGCCCGTGAACATTGCTCTCAGAATCAAAGTGCTCTTTCTGGTGTTATTTTGATATCATTTCAGTGTTATTGTGGTGTTGTTATGGTTATATTGTTGTTTATTTGCCATTTCTAGCATTTAATTTCTGTTCTGCATACTTTTTATATCTGGAATATTACATTGACGATTGACACTTCTTTTTCCTCTCTTGTGCTCGAAAGAATAGTGGTCAAAAGGTTAAGAGGAAGCACCCTTTTATAATTGTTGTGTGCAATTAGTGCGACAAGAGGACTTTAAAAGATTATATCGAAAGCGACGTTCATAATGCTTTTGGTGTGGACTGAAGCCATTGATGTTAACTTGTATGGCAAGTGGGATGGGTGCATTTGAACAATTTCAAGGAACTCCTCCAGTCGAATGGAAGGAGTTAACAAGAAGTTTGGCGATTGTTGAATAACATTTCTTGAGGACTTCAAGGGAAGTTCTTCGGTGAAGACCGTAGCATATAAAGGGAACTCCTCTGGTGCATACCGTAGGATTTAAAAGGAACTTGCCCAGTGACCAAAAAATTCTTCTCAAGATTTGTCTTAGTATAAAAAACAAATATGAAACCCAAACCAAACAAGGAAATTAAAGTGTCCTACTTAGAGAGAGGTAATCAAAGATCAACCTTAAGGAAGATTTTCAATTCAATAGGTTCTCATAGAAGACAAGAGGGGTCCCATTTTCTTGGAGAGGAGGATTTACAACAAAAAATACAAGAAAAGGGAGGTTTTTGATGCCTGGTTGATCCAAATGGATGTCAATGGCCTCCCACCTATTCCAATTGGCTCATTTTGGCATTTTTCCAGTTTGGTAGTTTTTTCCTAGTTTTCGGGTCCCTGACTTCCAGGGTTGTTTTGAGCCCCTAAACAACGTTTTTAGGGCTGACCACACTCAAACTATAGGTAAAGTTAGATTCTGATGGAAACATGTGTAGTCCTCGAATAAACCTTTCCAACAGGATATCATGCGCCTAAAACAGAGATCGTATGCAAAGTTACAACCTCATGAAGTTGATGTACTAACTTACTCAAACATGGCCCACATGATTTTTGGCGCTTCATCTCCTAGGGTTAGGTTTTTGGATGTCTATGGTTTTTGACATTTCTGTTTATTGTAAAAATGCATTCAAAGCCTTATTGTAATGATCTACTTGTGAGTAAGCATAGCCTTCACATCTATTCTCAGAAATAAGTTGCCACCATTCTAACAAGCTTGTTTTTCGTTGCATTTTATAGTTTCATCT
Organism: Picea engelmannii; assembly: GCA_009831015.1. NCBI lineage: Eukaryota > Viridiplantae > Streptophyta > Pinopsida > Pinales > Pinaceae > Picea > Picea engelmannii. The sequence continues at coordinate 246,808 of ML779879.1, read as the reverse complement.
TATTTCCTTATTGAATAGAAACCAATTTTACTGTATATATGTTATTATGTGTTAAGCATATTTTGATAATAATCTGTATTCATTTCATTCTACCCATAAAATCCAGATCAGTGGTATCAGAGTGTTCTGCTCCTTGTCATTCTTAATGCATGTCCCCAACGAGGTTAGGTTACAAAGAATTGGGTCTCGAGCTTGTTTCTCTTAAGGACAAAATCTATCTCATGCCCAAGCAGCTTCTCATGGAGGGAGAAAATACATACGACAAGACAAGAGATCCCTTCAAAATGTTGCTCGAGGAATCCCTCATGCAACAGAGGAATGAGATGATGGATAGTTTTGCGCAAATCCTTTTGCGACTACCAAAAAGCGATGCATCTTCCTCAAACAGAGGCGGCACCATCTTCAAGGTACAAATCAACTTTGATATTCCTATATTTGAAGGTCATATAGATGTCGATGCTGTAGACAAATGGTGGAATCTGCCAGAAGGGTATTTCTCCGTCCATAACTTCTCAAATAGAGAAAATATTACTTTTGCGCTCCTCATAGTCGTTCTCCATGTCAAATATTGGTGGAAAAATTTCTGTGAGCAGAAGGGAATAGAGGAACCCTCATTATTTACAGTCATGGTCACATGTGATTCCTTTAGGGATGCTATTAAGGAACATTACTACCCTGTTGGAAGTTATGACGACCTGTACATAAAATGGACCACATTGCAGCAGGAAAGAGACCAAGTAGTGCCCGAGTTCACAAATATCTTCCATACCTTGCACACCAAGCTGGGTATCAAATATTTTGAGCGACATCTGGTGCTCAAGTATCACAGTGGTCTTAATAGATACATCTAGGCTGAAATGGATTATCTGGACATCTCATCCTTGGGCACGACCTACCGATATGCCATCAAAATCGAGCAGAAGCTCAAACAAAAGACGCAACAATTTGGGCTTAGGAAACCCTCACAGAAAAATCCAGGAAAGGGTAGCCCCAACCCACAGAACAAAGGAAAGAGAAAAGACGGACTGCCTCAGGACAACCAGTCTAGGACACAAGTAAAGAAGGAAACTGAAAATACAAAGAAATATACCGGGAAGTGGTGCAACTTGCATAGGATCCCCTGGCATAACACTACTGATTGCAGCTCAAAGCAGTCACTGGTGGCTAAGATGAAAGCCTCTGAATCAGATGCAGGTTTCGAATCTGAGTCAGAACTAGAAAGGGGGAGACAAATCATTGACGCAGAACCTAGTGCTACCATTGCTACCACCAAGCTCTAGCTCGGTGAATCAAATGAGCCAAAGGAAGGCGAGTGCCTTTTTCATTCAGAGATGTGGGTGAAGGGTACCCCGCTGCACTTCATTGTTGATAGTGGTAGCTAGAAGAATCTCATCTCAGTAGAGGTTGTCAAGCGACTCGCCCTGCTGAAAACATTGCACCCGCAACGCTACACCATTGGATGGCTTCGCCAAGGAAGCGACATCCGCGCCAACCAACAATGCCGCCTGTCATACAACATCAAGCCCTTCAAAGACAAGGTATTGTGTGATGTTTCCCCTCTCGAAGTTTGTAATGTTATTTTGGGCCAACCATATTTATGGAAACTCCATGTTGTATATGAGTCTAGGCCTTGCAGTGTTATTATTACTTTTAACAAGAAATTGTACAGGATACCCGAGGCAGTCCCACCTAATGTTATTTCCTTGATATCTGCCAAGAAATGTAGGAAGGTCATATATTAGATGGGGAAGTTTGTATTCTTCATGATTCGCTCTCAGAATGAGCGAAAGATTGCAACCACATCCAAGGTCTTCGTGACCGACCTCTCCACATAGAAGAAGCAAGTGGATAAGGTCATGGAAGAATACTCAGAGATATTCTCCTTACCTATCGAGGTACCTCTGCACTATCAAGTCAAGCACCCCATCGATATTATACCCAACACATCGTTTCCCAATGGGCCAGTCTACCGCTGCTCTCTATTAGAGAATGAGGAGATTAAGCAGTAGATCCAAGAACTGTTCCAAAAGGGGCACATTCGTTCCATCTCATTACCTTGTGGGAGCCCAATCTTGCTGGTACAGAAGAAAGATGGAACCTGACGACTTTGTATTGATTACCGGGTTTTGAATACAATCACAGTCAGAAATCGATACTTGATTCCCTGAATCGACGACCTCCTTGATCAGCTCACGGGGACCAAATACTTCAGTAATATTGATCTGAAGTATGACTATCACCAGGTCCCGATAGAAAAAAAAAATGTATGGAGGACCGCCTTCGAGTCAAAGGAAGGTCTTTTTGAATGTTTGGTCATTCCCTTTGGTTTGAAAAATGCTCCAGCCACTTTCATGAGGATAATGGACAATATCCTGCGACCATTCACTAATACTTTTGTAGTGGTGTATCTGGATGACATTCTCATTGACAACAAGACTTGGGAAGAACACTTGCAACATATTCAACAGGTTCTGCACACCCTGCGACAACAAAAGTTATACTCCAACTTGGGAAAATGCTCCTTCACCATGGACATGGTCCATTACCTGGGCTACATCATTGATCAACATATTATACATGTGGATCCAACCAAGGTCCAAGTCATCCATGATTGGCCACCCCCAACCACACCAACTAAGCTTCAAAGCTTCTTGGGCCTTGCCAATTTCTATCACAGGTTTGTGTTGGGATTCTACCATATTCCATTGGCCCTCATCGAAGTAACCAGGGGTGGTGGTAAGGAAAAAATTGTGTGGGGCCATTCCCAACAATAATCTTTCAATGATTTGAAGCAGTGCTTGTGATCAACACTAGTACTTTCACTATCAGACCTGCAACAACACTTTGAGATCGAGACAGATGCTTCAAACTATGTCGTGGGTGCCGTTCTCACTCTGCATGACCACCTCATGGCCTATCATAGTGAGACGCTATTAGATGTTGTCCGTAAGTACCCTACTTACTACAAAGAAATGTACTCCATTATGCAACCCTGTTGCTAGTGGTGACATTACATTCTTGTGAAGGAGATAGTCATCCACACTGATCATAAGCCACTGTAGTTCATGTAGACAAATGACCAACATCAAAAGTAGTCCACATGCTTGCAACAATTCCACCTCAACATCAAGTATAAAATAGGAATCACCAACCACGTCACTGATTTCCTCAGCATACCGCCACTCATGGAACTCACCACAATGCTAGAATCTTATGGCTATGAGACCTCTGGATGGCCCCAACTCTATGAGACAGACCCAAATTTCACCACCACCTACCAAATGTTGGGCACAAACACAATTGTCTTTAATTTCCATCTTTAGGATGGGTTGCTATGCCGTCTGAGCCATATCTGTGTTCCATCAAGCGAGCGAGTGAAGTTTATTTGGGAAGCCCACTATAGTCGGGTGGTAGGACACTTTGATGTCAAAAAGACAGTGGCAATGCTCTAGAAAAATTTCTATTGGTTGAAACTTCGACAGAAGGTCAGCAAGTATATCAAGTCCTGCACTACCTGCGCTATTGCCAAACCAACCACTAATAGACATGGCCTATACACCCTCTGCCTACTCTTGACATGCCATGGGAATCCATCTCAATGGACTACATGTTGGGCTTCTCATCCACCAAGAAGGGAAATGACTGTGTTTTTGTGGTTGTTGATCACTTTTCTAAGATGGCGATTCTGGCCGCCTGTAAGAAGAGCATCATAGAAGAGGCCACTCCAAGCTCTTCTTTGAACGAGTCTGGGTAAATTTTGGAATCCCACAAACCATTGTCTCAAATTGGGAAAGCCAATTTATCAACAAATTCTGGTAGAGCTCTAGTCATTGCTGGACACCGAGCTCACCAAATCCATGACCTTCCAACCCCAGACAGATGGCCAAACCGAGGTTGTAAATCTAATGATCGTGCACATCCTGCACATGTATAATTCCAAGAACCCTTGCACATCGGATGAGAGTCTTCCCTATGTCTAGCATAACTACAACCGAGCTCTGCATAGCTCAACTGACCACAACCCCTTTTAGGTGGGGTTGGGATTCCAACCGTTGGGTCCCATAGATGTTGCACTACCCCTTGTGGTCACCTCGATCGACTCATATCCTACTCCAAATGAAGCTGAAAAATCCACCCAGTTCATTGAGTGGATCCAGCACATCCACCAACAGGTTCAGGATATCCTACAAAAGTCCAATGACAAGTACAAGCATCGCCATGATCAACACCGGGTGCCACATAAGTTTCAGGTGGGCAACAAAGTTTGGTTGCACTTGCAAAAATAGTGCCTTACAAGACCCCATTGGAAACTTTGCCCACTCCTTTGTGGGTCATACACCATCACCAAGGCTTTGTGTGATAATTCTTTTGAGCTCAACATTCCTCCTTTCCTTGGCCTACACCCAGTGTTCAATGTGGATCTCCTTCGACCTTATTTCCCACCATTATTGGACACCTAAGAGGTAGAAGAACAACTGAAACAAATAGAGATCAACCCCGATTGCATACAACAGGCATCTAATGATCAGAATGTGGACAAACACGTGAAGGGTACTCACCAACAAAGGATCCAACTTTATCGAGTTGTGAAATTAGGGCAGCTCTTGCACCAAGGCAAGTGGCTCACCCGGGGCCAAATTCAATAGACATTTCCTCATCTGATGGGGGAACTCAATGCAATGGAAACCATTGCTTCCTAAAGGGGGAGGATTGATCCATATGGATGTTGGTGGCCTCCCACCTATTCCAACTAGCTCATTTTGGTAGTTTTCCAGTTTGGCAGTTTTTCCTAGTTTTCGGGTCCATGACTTCTGGGGTCGTTTTGAGGCCCTAAACAATGTTTTTATGGCTTGCCACAATTACACCATTTTACTTATTAGATTCTGACAAAAACATGTGTAGTCCTCAGATAGACCTTTCCAACGAGCTATAGTGCGCCTAAAATGGAGATCGTATGCAAAAGTTACAACCCCGGGAAGTTGATGTACTAACTTACCCAAACATGGCCCACATGACTTTTGGCGCGCTTCATATCCTAGGGTTAGGTTTTTGGATGACATTCCTTTTTATCGTAAAAATGTCTTCAGAGCCTCATTGTAATGATCTTCTTGCGAATGAGTGTAGCCGTCACATCTCTTCTCATAGATAAGCCACCACCATTATAACAAGCTTGTTTTCCGCTGCATTTTACAACTTAAGCTTATTTCCTTATTGAATAGAAACCAATTTTACTGTACATTAGTTATTCTATGTTAAGAATATTTTGATAATAATATGTATTCATTTCGTTCTTCTCATAAAATCTAGATCACTGGCATAACAAGTGTCGACACACTGGGCGAAGCCATGAATCTATGCAGAGAGGAATCTAAAAACAAACTTTTGAGAATGGAAGCACAGGCATTGCATGACCCAAGAGAGAAAGAGTAGGTCCCATAGAATTTGAAAATGTAGGTTTTGACGAGACAAAGTTTGTATGATACAGGGAAGAAGTTATAACCGTGCAAAAATCAAACTGATTTAGACAATATAACCTGTTTCAATTAGAATCAGCTTCATGAGATCATGAGAGGTACAATGGGCAATTGATACATCAAGAATGTTGAGAATACATGTTGATTTCACATTTCTCTAGTGTTTCTCTAGTGCTAGTGAGTGTCCATAGCCTCAACAGAATCACCCCGGTGTCACAAGCCTTACTCTACTACCAGTGAGCGTCCATAGCCCCGACAAAGATACTTGCATGTCCCACATGATCTTTAATTCCTTTCCCCAAGCTTTTACCTTTTATATTTTGATTCTCTTATATTTAGAGAAAGTGGATTTGAGGATTCTGGTCTTCCTTTAAAGGCATGAGGGATGACACCTGTGAAGGTGAGATCTATTGTTGGCACCCAAAGTTTTGGGTCCATTTTTGCATGTGTGCACACACAAAAGTTGTGCACGCTCATCTAGTAGTTTTGTGAGTGCCTAAGTAGATGCACAAAAGAATTCCATAGTGTGCACAGGGGACCATGTTTTGTTGAAAACTGTGCTAAGTCTAAAGGTGGTTGAAGGCACGACAATCCAAGTTTTGTCAGTAACGCTAAAAATCAAGAATAATCCCACCAGAAGCAAGAAAGGAATCACCAGGATATATCTTAGAATGATTACTGCTAGTAGTAGATGAAGACGTGGGGTGGCTAGAAGATGAGATGGCAAGGGAAGTTAATATTTCCCTTGATGCAAAGAATCTACATGAGGCCCTGGAAGGTACTAGAACTGGTCGAGTTCATTAGATCAGACAAGAGAGTGGAGAAGAATAGTGGAGGACAACACTCCTCAACATAAGAAGATATAAAAGATAGCTCTCAATTTGAAAAAGAGGCTGGCGAATTCGGGAAAGCATCAATACTAGACCTCTGAGATAGTCTATGGAAATCTTGTGTTGTATGGATAAGTCTCTTGTGTCTTAACATTTGGCGTGAGGCACATTCTGTTGTATTCCCATTGTTTTTATATTAATGAGATGAAGTCTTATGCTGTGCAACTCAACTGTTTAACACAATGTATATATTTGATATGATGGAATACATCCAGTAATAAAGACATGATAGTTCTGTTCTATTCTGTGTTTGTGATGAATGAGTAACACCTGTGTGTGTATTTTTTTAATTCTTATTCCTTGTTAGATTATAAGGTAAGAGTTAAATGGATGCAATTTGCAGTTCTGCTAGTTATGTTTGATCCTCCATCCCCGACACAAGACCTTATGATCTCCGTGATCCTCTTTTCATCTCGGGTGCGACCTTCCTCAGCCTTGACTGAGGATTGATATACCAGTGCTTAGGGGCTTGTGCTGGACATGCTCTAGACAAAACCTGGGTCTTAAATCTCCTAGTGTTACGAAGGTCAGTGCGCGCACATGCTTGTACTGAAGCAACAACATTGCATAACTCAGCGCCAACAAATGGTTCCGTTACCGGGACCTGAATTCTTGTCAAGATTGATGGAGGAAAAGATAAATGTGGCGGCGTTCGTCTAAAGAGGAAATTCAAGACTGGATAAAAGAAAAAGGGGATGAGTTTTCACTACGAGAAACGAAAGGATTGCAGGTGAATGTGGAAGAATGGAAAGGTAGATATATTTACTCTGATCTACATGAACTTTTTTTCGCAAAATTTCCATGTTTGTTGCATGAATGGTTAAAAAGACAATCATAAGTTAATTCAACTTTGATACCATCAGAGCCAGTAGTATGGGATCAAGCCAAGCTTGATAGTTTAAAGGTATTGGATAACAAGTGTACTCGGACCATTGATTTCTGGTTTTCTTGAGTAAAGGAAGGATATATTGTTGAGTTTTCTATAGAGTATAGCGATTCTTTCAGTGAGGCTAAAAGAAAGTTTGAAGAAGGTCCCATAAAGTATATGTTAGAAGAGATCCCCTTTTAGATCAAGATGTTATTCATGGAAAAATAATGATGTGCATGGAGATTAATAGGATAGATGAGTAAACCCCTTAGTGCTGGGGGGGTTTCTAGAAAAGGTAGGGAAAACAAGCCAGAGGATGGATCTAGTAAGGAGGATCCAAGAAATTGTTGAGATGAGGTGAGGAATATAATGGACCTAGAAGAGAAGAGGAGAAAAAGAGACAAACGTTATGGAAGAAGAGTTGAGCTAAGGGAGAGAGCTGAGCAGAAGAATCAATAAGAGTTAGCTGAGGGTGCGCAACGAGGTGTTGGGCCCAGAATGAAGAGGAATATCACGCTCGGAATTGGTGTGGGAGAGGATGTTGTGTCGAAGTGGAGCACATGTGAGACCCAACCTATGAAGGGGCTAGGAATCGAAGATACCAGTAGTGAAAATAGTGGTAGTAAGGGCTTAGGTGATGAAGCCTGTACCCTTTGGATGTTATAGTATGCCACAACCTTGAGAAGAGGAAGAGTGCACAAGTATGGTGCACAGACACAAATTTATGGTGCATGGGTGGACTCAGAAGAGGAAGCATCACACAGTCATGCGCTGACAAGAAGAGAAATTTTCACACAGTACGGTGGGGTGCCACTCTGACGATATTTTGGTGCTGGTGTAGTGGCGGTATGCTGAGAAGCCCAGTGATCGGTGCACGGAGAAGTCCCATGCTGAGTGGAGAAACCAACTTTGCGCAAGGTGGCAGTGCACAGATCAAACCAAGAGATGATTCGCGTGGTGGCAGTGTGCAGATTAGCCTAGAGGTAGGAGCACACAATGGTGGTGCACAGTCAGATCAGAAGGAGAAGGCATCAAATGTGGATGCACCAAACATTCAGGAATATGGAGGCTGCCCTAGTAGCGAGGGAGATGAACTAATAATGTTGGATGGTCTTGCATGACTGCAGATAGGTGGCTCTTTGGGTCCCCTCATGAGAAATTTTAGAAGAATATGGTCTTACCCCCCCTTTGTTCCACCCCCCTTGTGCATTTTTTATTAATAATAACACACAATAGATAGTGAAGAGGTTGAAGTTGAAGAGAGAGAAGAAGAGGAAAGAAGTGATGATACAAGTGAAGAAGAAGGTGAAGTCAATAATTGATCTAAAAATGAAAAAGGCTTGTATCTTTGCAATATTTGCAAGTTTTTAATTAAGTGTGCTTAGGCAAAAGGATCAATTTGCAACATATAATTTAGAGAAACATTCACATTCAAGATGCAAATAATAAACAACAAATAACAGTGAACAATAAACACATAACACAACAAATGATAAAGGAGTTCACCCCTCTCTTGGGCTACATCTCTTGGTCCATCTCCTAATGGCTCTTTTATATTATTTTCTCAAAGTGATAAAATCAGTGCTTTACAGTGCTCAAAATTCCAAATAGATGGCTCCAATGGCTCCTGAACGTCCAAAAACCCCTAGTTGGGCTTTTTCCGCACCTGGTTTGGCCAAAAAATGAAGAAGATATGCTTCCTCGAAGTTTTTTCCTTCAAGCTTACTGTCTCTGCTTCGCCAAAAAGCACCTTTGTGTGTCTAACCTAGCTTCTGGGTGTTTCCCGTGCCTAAACCCAACACACGCACACATTCCTATGATTGGTGCCAAAATGTCGCACCATTAGCGGATCTTGGGCCCCCAAAGACGAAGGTGTTGGGCACATGGGGCCATGTGGCCAAGTCTTAACGCGAAAAAGGGGCTCCAATGCCAAATGACATGAGCACTTGACAAGTGGCGGATGGATTCAAAGGGCGGATGCATGACCATTGGTAACGCGCCTTGGTTTTGAGGTGTGTTCACATGGGGGTACGCACCGCGACCGGGGGATGGGGATAATCCCCAGCCCGGACGCGCCTGCATATACAACATATAACAACTTAAATAAAAGTTTACACATAGATATATTAAGCACCACCCATAGGCATGCTGGTTGGGCGACCTTTTCCAAGACTCTACCATATGCTTGGAGGTCCAGGGTTCAACCCCCGTGGACTCCACAAAATTTTAATCAATCAACCTTTAACATGGTGCCACGTGGCACCTCCCAATTTGCCATCAATCATGCCACGTGTCCAAATATAATTCATCCACACATCTGTCAATTAAATGCTTTCCATGTTAGTTTTTCCCAATCAACACCTGCCATGTCAGCATATTCCACGTCAGCAACTGTACGGACTATACAGTCAACAAATTTTTGCCGGTTTGGCAAATCTAACAGAACATGATATCTCCCTCATACAATGTTCGTTTGAACCCATTCAAAGTGCGTTGGGTTCGTGACAATGAGGCCTACGTCCCTGTTTGTTTTGAAGCGATTCCGAGCACTTCAAATTTTGAGCAAAATTTGATCCCCTGGATCACTCCTCCCCATTGGGAAGCTTTTGGACCTCCAAAAGACTACTTTCAGTCTATCTGAAGATGAGGGTACAGTTCCCTCACCTTTCCAACCTCAATCTACTTGGACTTTCTTGGATTTGTCTCTTTAAGACCAATTCAAAGATATTCCACATTTCCCCGTTTTGAAGTTCTCATCCTCCTGTCAAGGATTGTGTCTTCATGCAGTTTTGTAAGATATTTTGGCAATAAATAATCTGTATAAGGAATCCAAACATGCTCTCCTTGATCATCAATAAAAGGAGGCTCATACAATTTCAAATTCTCAACATTGACAACTGCATACATTTGCATATAAGGAAGCAAATCCAAATGGAAGGCATTGTTACCAATCTTTTCAAGAACCTTGAAAGGACCATATCTAATTGGTTTCAGTTTTTTAACTTCTCCTTTAAGCCTCTCCTTGCTAATGTAAAGCCAAACTTCATCTCCAACTTGGAAACTGTGATCAACACGATGCTTGTCATGTCTTGTCTTGTACTTGGCTTGACTCTTTTCCAACTGTTCTTGCACCATTTGATGTATCAACTGAATTTGTTCAATGAAMTTTTATTCCCTATCAATGTCATATTGACCATCAATAGCAATATCTTTCCCAAAGATAAAATCTAAAGGAGATTTGGGTAAAAAGCCAAAACATGCTTCAAATGGCGATGTTTGAGTTGAAGAATTCTTAGCCCGATTGTAAGCATGCTGAATGTAGTGTAAATGCTCATCTCAAAGTTTAGGATGCTTTCTGTAATAACCATGAAGAAGATGCACCACTGTTCTATTAACCACTTCTGTTTGACCATCAATTTGCTGATGAAAAACTGTGCTCTTTTTCAGTTTGGTGTCCATGAGTGCCCATAAACTTGACCAAAAGTTCCCAATAAATCAAGAATCTCGATTAGAAATAATGGATTTAGGCAACCCAAAATGTACCTAAACATGCTAAAAGAACATTTGTGCCGTTTGCTCAGCTGTAACCTGCTTCTTACAAGGCATCAAGATACACATTTTGCTGAAACGGTCAACCACAACATAAAGATAATCATGATTTTTTTAGACATACGTAAACCTCCTACAAAATGCATGGAAATGCTTTCCCAAGGACGCGAAGGAACCGTAAGTGGAGCATACAAACCCAAATTTCTATTTCTAGGCTTGCTTGTAGCACATAACAAACATCCTCTTACATATCTTTAAACACTTTCATTCATTTTAGGCCAATAGCAATACCTTTGCAAATTAGCCACCGTCTTGCCTACACCAAAGTGACCAACAATAAGAGAAGAATGAGCTTATCTTATAATGTTGATTCTTTCACCCTATGGAATACATAGCTTGTCAAGATGATACAAAATATTATCATGCACATGGTAATCCAATTCCTCAACATTGTTAGAATGACACAAAGTTGCATATACTTCTTTAAAATCAACATCTAAAGCATATTGTTCAACATAGCTCTCATGCATGATAGGATTATGCTTAAGAATAACTGAAGTACTAGTAATAGGCCTAGAAAGCATATCAACAACTTTGTTATAAATTCCCTTCTTATACCTTATGACCAAGTGGAATTGTTGTAGAAAACCCATCCAT
>ML779879.1:220140-235320 GCA_009831015.1 Picea engelmannii | reverse complement strand
TTACATGCATAACATGCTCTTCATGAGATTTGCTAAAAATGAAAATGTCATCCAAGTATATAATAACACAATCATCAAGAAAAGGCCTTAAGACATCATTCATAACTCTCATAAAAGTAGCAGGAGCATTTCAAAGTCCAAATGGCATTACCATCCACTCAAACAAACCTTGCTTTGTTTTGAAAGATGTCTTCCATGTGTCTCCTTCAACAATCCTAATCTGATGATATCCACTTCTCAAATCCAACTTAGTAAAATACTTAGCATATTTCAATTGATCAAGCAAATCATCAATTCTAGGAAGAGGATAACGATTCTTTACTGTAATCTTGTTCAAGGCCCTGAAATCTACACACATGCGCCATGTACCATCTTTCTTTGGCACTAAAACAATTGGAGATCCACATGGCAATGTGCTTGGCATGATGACCCCTTTGTCAAGCAGCTCTTGGATTTGTTTTTTAATTTCATCATTCTCCATGACCGACATCCTGTACATACCTATGTTTGGAAGAGGGAAACCTTGCTGCAATTGTATTTCATGTTGGATACCCCTTCTTGGAGGCAATCCCTTTGGTTCCTGAAACATCTCATCATATTGGTTAACAACCTCATATAAATCAGATTTCAACTTTGCATCACAACCTTGGAAAACTTCTTTTTCAACATTGTCTTTGGGTTTAATCATCAAGAGGACAAAATTCTTACTAGCACTGACTAATCTCTTCATTTGTCCCGCATTTACAAGTGACAAATTCATCTTCTTTGTATGTGCTCTAACAATGTACTCAACTCCATTTTTAAATAAATGATACTTTTCATGACAATGAAAKATGGCTCTCCTATCATATAAGTATGGGCTTCCCAACACAATACCACAGATATCCAAAGGAATAACATCAAGCTCTACCTCATCTATAAAATTTGTAGTGATGGAAAATCTAAGTTTACACCTTCTTGTCACCTGCAATTTAGCATTGTCACATATCCAACCTAGAGGGTATGGTTTAGGATGTGGAATAGTTTCCAAATTTATTTTTTTGATAGTGTCTTCAAATATGAGGTTTGCTTGAGATCCAGTATAAAAAAGAGTATCTATCTTGGTATGTTTTGAAACAACCCTTATGTGAAAAAGCTCTATTCTTTCTTTTTCTTGTTGAGTTTCATTGAGGCTACTACTACTTGAAGAACTAGTACTTGCAAAAGAAACCTTACCTTGATAACCCATGGCTGTAATTTTTTTTTCATCCCTCGAATCATAACCTAAATCTTGTTGTATGGTTGCAACAGTCTTTGGCTTCCCTTTGTGGCTGAACTTTTTGGGTCTTTTTTCAGGATGAAGTTTCCAACAATGGTCTTCATCATGGCCATCCTTTGAACAATGTTTGCATGTAATTTTTTCTCCCTCTTTCTTAACAGAAGCAATTTTTGTTTTCCATTTCCCTTGAACTTCCTCTTTCCCTTGTCTCCATGACTGAAAGGCTTCTTGCTGCCCTCATGAGTTTCATTCCTCCCTCTTGCTTCCAAATGAGTTGCCTGAACACAAACTTCATCTAGATTTGAAGGGTTAAACATGAGTATTGTATGTCTCAAGTAACTATGTAAAGATCCAATGTATTTGAGCAATGTTTCTTGAGAAGACAAATCTACTCCCAAAACCAAAGCTCTTCTCCTAAATTCTTGAGTAAAACTTTGCACATTTTTCCCTTTAGCTTGTCTAAAATTTTGCCAATCCATAATAGCTTTCTGCATGTATGCTAATGGATAATTTTTTTTTTTAATTGCAACAATGAAATCATTCCATGAGGATAAAATTTTACCGTGTTTCTTCATGTCCTCTTGAGTTTTGGCGTCCCACCAAATGAGTGCTGCACTATCCAATCTCAAAGAAGCAATCTGAATTTTAGTTTCATCATCTTGAATTCTTTGTATCCTACAATACACTTCAATATGACGAATCCAATTATCTAATTTCTCAACATTTACCTCTCCATTGTACATTAGCAATTCAAATTTAATATCAAGCTTTAACAAAGGAATTTGGGGAGGAATTTTACCATGTCCATTTGGAGAATTTGGAGGTGGTTGTGAAATAGTAGAAGAAGTGGAAGATGGAGGCAAGGGAGGTGGAGTATCACCATTTCCTCCATTTCCTTTTGGAGTTTTATCACCACTGTCTCCCTTGTCCTTTGAAGGGTTGGAGCTTTCACCTTGAAACCTTGCATTCCTCTCTTCCAACAATACTTTCATAATTTATCTCATATCCATGAAAGCCTTTCTGAGATCTTCATCTTCAGAGGGAAAATTTTCATGACCCCCTTTATGAGCCATACTTGGTGAATGCCTCCTTGAAGCTTGAGGTGATAGTATAGTCCTTCTTCTTGAAAGTTGAGAAATTGGCTCTACAAATTTACCTTCTCCCCTTGTGATCTTCAACCTTGTGAGCATCAGAAAACAAACACTTGCAAACAATCAAGCCTTCAAAAACCTATGCTCTGATACCAACTTGATCTAAAAATGAAAAAGGCTTGTATCTTTGCAATATTTGCAAGTTTTTAATTAAGTGTGCTTAGGCAAAAGGATCAATTTGCAACACAGAATTTAGAGAAACATTCACATTCAAGATGCAGATAATAACTGACAAATAATAGTGAACAGTAAACACATAACACAACAAATGATAAAGGAGTTCACCCCTCTCTTGGGCTACATCTCCTGGTCCAACTCCCAATGGCTCTTTTATATTATTTTCTCAAAGTGATAAAATCAATGCTTTAAAATGCTCAAAATTCCAAATAGATGGCTCCAATGGCTCCAAAACGTCCCAAAACCCCTAGCTGGGCTTTTTCGGCACCTGGTTTGGCCAAAAAATGAAGAAGATATGCTTCCTCAAAGTTTTTTCCTTCAAGCTTATTGTCTCTGCTTCGCCAAAATGCACCTCTGTGTGTCTAACCTGGCTTCTGGGCGTTTCCTGTGCCTAAACCCAGCACACATGTGCATTCCCGTGATTGGTGCCAAAATGTCGCATCGTTAGCGGATCTTGGGCCCCAAAAGATGGAGGTTTTGGGCGCATGGGGCCATGTGGCCAAGTCTTAACATGAAAAAGGGGCTCCAATGCCAAATGGCATGAGCACTTGACAAGTGGCGGACAGATGAAAAGGGTGGATGCATGACCATTGGTTGCATGCCTTGGTTTTGAGGTGTGGTCACATGGGGGAACACACCGCGACCAGGGATTGGGGCTAAGCCCCAGCCCGGACGTGCCCAAATATACAACATATAACAACTTAAATAAAAGTTTGCACATAGATATATTAAGAAACACCCATAGGCGCACCAGTTGGGTGACCTTTGCCAAGACTCTGCCATATTCTTGGAGGTCCAGGGTTCGACCCCTGTGGAATCCACAAAATTTTAATCAATCAACCTTTAACATGGTGCCACGTGGCAACCCATGTCTGGGCCACATGGCACCTCCCAATTTTCCATCAATCATGCCACGTGTCCAAATCTAATTCATCCACGTGTCTGTCAATTAAATGCTTGCCACGTCAGATTTTCCCAATAAACACTTTGGCACGTTAGCATATTCCACATCAACATCTGCCACGTCAGCAACTGTACAGATTGTACAGTTAGCAAATTTTTGTCTATTTGGAAAATCAAACAGAACGCGATATCTCCCTCATACAATGTCCATTTGAACCCGTTAGAAGTGTGTTGGGTTCGTGCCGACGAGGCCTACGTCCCTATTTGTTTTGAAGAGATTATGAGCACTTTGAATTTTGAGCAAAATTTGATCCCCTGGATCAATAATAATTGGCCCCAAGCGATAGTGGTGTGGAAGGATCCAGAAAATAACAGTCAAAATAGTGGAACTAACCTTGGTCCCAATATGGCCAATCAAGATAGTATGTTGATATTACCTGTGTTCCATGGAATGGGTAAATATGATGCTGAACAACACTGGTTTACCTGTGAGGAAATCTAGTTTATAAAGAGAGTTATAGATGAGGTGGCTAAGATAGCGCAACTGGAGACTATGTTCAGGGATCAAAACCTGACGTGGTACATGAAATATAAGGCTACTACTCTAGTAGGATAGGCGAGGTCCTTGGTCGAGATCAAACAAGATCTTCTTCGAGAATTTCAGAAGCCAAAGTCAGAGTCCCAATGCATTACAAAGATTAAGGAAATTAAGCAGAAAGAAGGAGAGACCGTGTGGGAGTATGACCAATGGTTCAAAATCTTGTTGGATAGGATGATGTTCTAGATCCAATATGTACAACACAAATAATGGTTCATTTCAGGATTTCTACCCCATATTCGAGTCCCCTCACCCAACAAAAGGTGTCGATTCAGGCCAAGGTAGTCTAGATCGTGATGCGTGGAAGCCACACCTAGAGGCACAAAAACATCGGTTGAGTTGGCACAGGTTCAGTCACAACTAGCCAACCTGAAAATCCAGTTGCACGATATGGAAAAACCTAAAGTCATGCATGAACATATGTGGTGCACTACATGCCCCTCAGAAGGGAATCGATGAGACGAGTGCCCAGTCCTTTTGAATTATGTGGTGACTGGCACTCTGAGTCCATTTTCCACTAGATAGTCAGAATGGTTTGAAATATGTCGATAGTGGGGGAATGTTCCACCCCGCTTCCCCACCTTACAAAAATATGAAGCAATAAATCACACCTCCTTCTGTGAATTCTGTAAATCTGTTGGCCACGATATCAACAGTTGTTGTTCCCTCTAAATGATGTAAGATAACACCCAAGTTTCATTCCAGGTGCAAGGGGAAAAAAAGGGTGGTGAGCACGGGGCCGACGATAGAGGCAGATATCAGGGAGGACCTCGAGGTGGGTATGGATTTGGTTGAGGATGAGGATATGGTGGAGGAGGTGAAAAACTCCCGATATGCTCAATTGTAGTGAGATTAGTCATGTCTCATAGTTTTGCACTAAGCTGCGTGTGCTTTGTGCATACTGTTATAGTCCTGAACATGTCACTAAGTAGTGTCCAAACTTGTTGAAAAAGTGGTAGGAAAAGAAGGGTAACTATATCATGGTATTTTTTCAAGCCACACACAAACCATAAGAAGAAGGGAGAAGGAAATGTTCATATAGTAACCTTTGGAGGGGAGAAGATAGGGCATATTTCGAACCTGAAGAAAGTTCAGGTCAACAAGAAAAAGGTGAGACTAGGAAGGCCTTCCAAACCCCTCATAAGTTTGATGCGGATCAACAGAATAAGTATCTGTGCAAAGCACAACGAGCCTTGGAGGAAGAATGAGCACACAAGGAGCTGCAACACTCGACTCATAGTTCCCTTGAATAGGAATGAGTCTGGGATGAAGTTCAGAGCGCGACATAGAGGTCGCTAGAAGAAGCATGGATATGAGAGGAAGTGCAACAGGTGACACAAAGGTCACTAGAAGAAGTTCATGTGCACAGAGAACTACAATGCGTGACATAGATGTTTGTGGAGGATGATCATGTGCATGAATAAATACAATGCGCCACCCAAGTATCAATAAAAGAAGCACACATGAAAAATATGCTGCGATCCACTAAGAAAGAAACATATGAAAAATACCAAGAAGAGTTGCAACGCTTAGAAACCTTGGGCGAACTTGGTCACATGGCAGAAGAAGAAGATCAAGTCAATACCTTTCTACACTGCTATTGTGTTTGTTAGGAGATCCAAAAGTTGTGAGCAATTTGACTCATATGTTAACTGCTTGCATGAAATACCAAGGAGAGGAGACCACCATTGCAACTCTGCTGCTAGAAAGAGATGTCTACTAGGTTAGCAAGAAGAATTTCATTGTTCGAGAGTTTAAGATGAGCATAGATCTTGGTGGGTATGATATGGATGGAGTCATGTTGAATGTAGGATCCGATGTGAACATTTTACCTAAGAAGTCCTGGGAAATGATGGGGAAACCAAAGATGGTTTGGTCAACCATTCAAGTTTGATTAGCCAACCAATAGAAGATCTACCCCATCGAACGACTGGAGCAAGTTGAAGTAAATATAGAGGGTGTGAAAATAAAGGCCGACTTCGAATTCATTGAAATCATGGATGAGTCAGATCCCTACCTGCATTGCTAGGAATCGACTGGGCATTTGACAATAATGTAATATTGAATTTGAAGAAGAATAATGTCATTTGAAACTGAAACCCTACGCGTGGTCGCACCACTTGATCCATATGAACATGACCACTACAATGGTCCCGTCGACGAGGAGTGCAGAGCTTGACAATTGAGAATATATACAAGGTCATAAGTCGCAAGGAGAACTACATCAACCCCACTGCTGACGTTAAATCAAGTTGGAGGAGTGTTAAGTCATATGCCATGGATTCAGAAGATGCCTTGGATAAATGGAAAAATAAATTTTATGAGGTGTTGACTTGGAGATGCACACACATCTCGGTAGAAGATCCCATGAAAGACTTTGGCTCCTATTAGTATGATGGGTCAGAGCCAGTGGACATATTAATTGCATGGCTCCAGGACATACCATAATATCAATGATTTTGTGCCCTTGTAATGTCCCTTTTCAAGTGAGGATTCTAGAGAGGAGGGATTTGTAGTCTAAACATCCCCTTTAGAGTATCGCCAGGAAGAAATAGGGGAAAATGTTCATTTGATGTCATTTCACTAGGGAAATGTTATAATTTGAAAGTGACATTAAATGACTAAGTGGAAAAAGGTAATTAAGCGCTTAAGTGAATATTAAATCAGAAAACTTAGGAAAATCACTGATGTGAAAAGTCAATGAAGAATTAGGGTTTAAATGGATATAAGGAGAGGAAAAGCAACCTAATGGGTCATTATTGATGATTTGAGAATTGAAACTAGAGCTCTGAGGAGAAACCCATATTCAAGCGAATTTGAGGATACTTGTGGATTCTAGGAGGAAGACACCTAGGGATTGGATTCAGTGTTGAGAGGAACACCCTAGCTAGTCGGGGAGACCACATAAGTTTTCCATTGCTTTCATTACAGATCTATAGTCAGATTGAGCATGGAGATCAGAGATCCAACTCTAACAGTAAGATTCCAACATGAGCTCTAGAGGAAACATCAGAGATATAGTGGGTCGCTCTTTCTCAGGAGTCCTAACAAACCTAATCCCTTAGAATCCAATTTAGATAAGGGGAAAGTGATTCATTTGAGCTATCCAACACATTTCTCTGAGCCTTCTAGCCATCAGAGCATCACATTTAGTTAGTGGATTTGCATCGTAGATCTACTCATCCATAGGGATAGAAAACCAAATTCCTTCTGACCCATTGGAGAGGGAGGCAAGGATCTCCATTTGAGACAAGTTCCATCATATTCTGACAATAGAATCTACTCGAGTGACTCTTTTAGTGTTATCCAACATGAGGGCATTCCCAACAATTGGACATATTACTTCCAACAATGACATAGAGATCCAGGATCCTAGCAACAACATATCCATCTAGGGAGAGTCTTCTAGGGAAGAAGGAGACTTCATTGGGACGTATCTCATCAGATTCAAAGGAGTCTTTCTTGTGCATGCATTCGATTGATCTTCCAACAATAGATCCAACACTGCATGCAACAGTAAACCCACACATGTCACAGATCGAGCTTGCATGCCAATAATCTAGCGACAAATGTTAGTTCTAGGTATTGTTCCATGCTTTTAATAGTATTATAGTATATATCTAGTCATTTGAAGGTCTAACTTAAGATTGGTTTGGTTATTTTTACATGCATGTGGTCTATGCATGAAGTTTTGTACATGCATGTCATTATTGTAATTGCTTGACTATTCAATATATCTTAAACAAGTTGTTCCACTTGAAACCACATGCAAAATCACCACACATGTTAAATTCAAGTTATCAAACACAATAAAAAACATAAATAACCCATTAAATCACCCAAAGAGTATCAGATCCCTGACATACAGGGTCAGCAGAGAGTTAATATCCAGATCTGCGGATTTGGGATATTACAAGTGGTATCAGAACTTTAGTCTTGCCAGTCCGTGACTAAAGTTTACATGAGTTCAGCAAAGAACCCAAGGGGCCATGAGCATATTAGTGACGAATTTGTCACTTTCAGTAGGCACAAAGAGAGGAGAGGACCAATATCATATTATCACCCCTTTTCTCACAGTTCAGAGGAAGAGGCACAACATGAAGAAAAAATAAAGGTAGAGCATGAGGCAGATATTGAGGTAGAGAGGAGGATGGGAGACATATATGAAAGGCCCAAAGGTAGTGGTAAAGCACCCATGGACCCAAAAGCAACTTTCATGCAATTTCTTATCAATTTGGTGATTAGTCAACATGCCATGACTTAGTATTTGGCACATATGGCAGATAGATTGGCTACAAGGAATATTCCAGGAGAAAATGTCCTCCATGTAGCACAAGGGAACTCAGGGGCAGGTAGTAGACCCCATTCACCTACTCACACCTACAAATCATCGAGTAGGATTCCCAGGGAACTATTCCCTAGCTTTCAGAGGGCACTTCCAATAGCAACACAACAACCAATAGCACAGAGACCGACCACACGAGCAAAGGATATTGCTGATTACAGGAGAGAGTATGCAGTCGTAGGGCCAGAGTTCCATAGTGACATGAATTTAGTAGAGTATTTTAGACCTAGACTCAGGAACCGTCCTAGAGATACTTAGAGGGGAGGACAACAATAACACTAGGGATGTAACATGGAGTTCATTCATAAATTAGGGAAACTCACTATACCCTCTTTCGATGGATCATCCAGATTTATTGCTAGAGCTTGGGTAGAAAAACTCGACACACACTACAAGCTCAACCAGATGACAAAAGCTGAAGCCATCATTTTCTCTACTTTTCATTTGGAGGGAGAGGCCCACGAATGGTGGCACCATGGACTGGTGATGTTGGGTCATAGTCACATCACCTCATACAGGGAGTTCACAGAGACATTTATGGATAGGTCTGACAGGAGGGATTGAAATATCCACTTCAGGGGCTTAGCCCACTTGAGACAAACTAGCACACCTGATGCATTTATCATAGAGTTTCAGAGAATAACTATGACAATGACAAACATTTCAGAGCCTAGAATGATCATGATTTTCACATAGGGTCTCATAGAAACCTTGAGAGGATGGGTGAAGGCCTACATACCTCACACACTACATGATGCCATCATATGCATTAGAGATCTAGTAGACTCTGTGCCAAAAACCAAAATTTGTTCCAAACCTTTTGTGCCACAGAAGGACTAGGATAGCAAACCATTCCAGAGAGAGTGGAAGGGTAAGGAGAAGTTGGATGATGATATGAGGCGTGAGTTTATGAGGAAGAAGCTCTGCTTAAACTGCAGAGATCCATGGGTCCCAGACCATAAGTGCATGGGAAAGGGCTAAATACACTACATTGAGGATGGAACAGACAATGCTGAGGAGGAAGATGGTAGTCAGGCACATGATAGTGAATCCACTAGCTCAAAGGAGGAGCCATTGCATGAGGAGGAGGACCCTCCAAGGAGACCACTACCACAGGTAGGGGCACAACCACCGGTAGAGACACAACCTTGTGAGAAGGCTAAGAGACGAGAACCAATGAAGGGAGGAGTCACAATGACCCTTTTTGGAGTCCCTAGGTATGACACACTTATGATCAGAAGGATTATTCAGGAATGTCCCATTACCTTGATAGATGGTGGGGTAACCCACAATTTCAATGACATTGCACTGATATCTAGGAGAGCACTACAAATCGAGGAGTTTAAGGGTTTTAATGTTGCAGTAGCTAATTTTCATATGGTAGAGTGTTTGGATCGAGTTCCATACTTAGAGGTACATTTGGGAAACTACACAGTGAAGGGTACATTCAATGTGGTTGACCTTTCTGACATAGATGTGGTATTGGGAGTCCAATGGTTGATCACCTTGGGAAATATTTCTACAAATAACCAAACACTTGATATGGGATTCAAAGACACTGAGGGGAAGAATATTGTACTGAGGGGCATGTCGACAGGGGCACCCAGGACAATGTCAACAAAGAGGATGGAGAGTATCTTTAGACATGGGGGAGTAACATATGCAACAGAGTGTGTGATCATGACACAGAGAAATTCAGATAGTTTCCAACAATATCAGATAGATATCAGGGATTTGTTGAGTTAGCATGAGTAGGTTTTTGGTCTAATGCTTCCAGGGAGACCTACAGACATAGGATTTGAGCACACCATTGAGATGGAGATCTCAACAGATTGGAAATCACACTTGTTAGTAGAGTATTCCAAGAATAAGTTCACATGTGAGTTATTGGACAGACGTGTACATGATGATAGGTACAGAGTCATAGATGAGGTCATGTTCTATAAAGACTGAGTATACCTTGTTCCTAGATTTAGTCTCAAAAAGAAGATCTCGACGATAGTACACGACTCACCTTTAGTAGGCCATCAGGGCTTCTTCAAGACATACATGTAGGTTAGGGAGAGATTCTCTTGGAAGGGTCTCAAGAAGGATGTAATGAGACATATCAGGGAGTGTGTGACTTATCAACAAAACAATTCAGAGTAGACAGTCCCAGTAGGGTTGCTTCAACCACTCTTTATTCTAGAGAAAAAATGGGAAAGTATATCCATGGACTTCATTACATGCCTACCTAAGGATCAGGGTAAGGGATGCATATTTGTAGCGGTCGACAGATTGACCAAATTTGTGCACTTTTTCACGATTCCTATAGACTATAGCATAGTGTAGGTGGCAGAGTTGTTATTCAGAGAGATCTTCAGACTTCATGGGTTGCCACATAGCATAGTCAGTGACATAAACAATCAATTCATATACACATTTTGGCAGGAGTTATTCATATTGGTTGGTACAAAGTTGACATCCAACACCAATTACCACCTCCAGACTGATGGGTAGACTGAGATAGTCAACAAGTGGACAGAGGGATACTTGAGGAACTATGTGAACAGACAACATAAAGTGTGGGTAAGGTGGTTACATCTTGGAGACCACTGTTACAACACTACCTTCCACATGTCCATAAGTATGAACCCATTCAGAGCATTATATGGATACAATGCTCCCACTTTGATTTATTTGGTTTTTGGAGACAATAGGGCTCCTAAGGCCAAAGACTGGATAGAAGAGAGTCATGATATTCTCAAGGTATTAAAGGAGAATCTATAGGTGGTGCATAATTGACAAAAGGTGAATGCAGATAGAAATAGGATAAACTTAGATTTGAGGTTGGGGATCTAGTATTCTTGAGGATACAACCATACATGCATTCATCTTTGAAGAAGAGTGGGGTAGAGAAGCTTAAACCCATATTCTATGGACCATACAAGGTCATACACAGGGTATGTGAAGTGGCCTATGAGTTAGAACTACCAGAGGGGAGCGAGATTCACAAAGTGTTCCACATTTCTTGCCTCAAGAAAGTGATGGGACAGTTCATTAACACTTTTGAGGAGCTACCACTTTTGGATGAGGAGGGATAATTAGAGTTGGTTCTAGAGGAGATATTGGAGTTCAAAGAAAGGAAATTGAGGAGTCAGGTCATTTGAGAGTGTTTGGTCAGATGGAGGGGACTTCCAGTAGAGGATGCTACTTGGGAGGGTGATCGGATTTTTCAACACCCTCGATTAATGTTGCTTGAGGACAAGCAATCTCGGGAAGGGAGGACTGTAATGTCCCTTTTCGAGTGAGGACTCCATAGAGGAGGGATTAGTAGTATAAACATACCTTTTAGAATATAGATAGGAAGAAATAGGGGAAAATGTTCATTTGATGTCATTTCACTAGGGAAATGTTATAATTTGAAAGTGACATTAAGTGACTAACAGGAAAAAGGTAATTAAGTGATTAAGTGAATATTAAATTAGAAAACTTAGAAAAAGCATCGAAGTGAAAAGGCAACGAAGAATTAGGGTTTTAGTGGATATAAGGAGAGGAAAAGTGACCTAATGGGTCATTATTGATGATTTGAGAATTGAAACCATAGCTCTAAGGCGAAACCCAGATTTAGGCGAATTTGAGGATAGTTGTGGATTCCAGGAAGAAGACACCTAGGGATTGGATTATGTGTTGAGAGACACACCCTAGCCAGTTGGGGAGACCACACAGGTTTTCCATTACTTTCATTATAGATCTATAGTCACATTGAGTGTGGATATTAGAGATCCATCTCTAGCGGCCAGATTCTAGCGTGAGTTCTAGAGGAGACATCAGAGGTATAGTGGGTCGCTCTTCCTCAGGAGGCCTAGCGAACTTAAACCCTTAGAAATCATTTGAGATAAGGGGAAGGTGCTTAATTTGAGCCATCCAACACATTTTTATGAGCCTTCTAGCCATCAAGGCATTAGATTCAGTTAGTGGATTTGCTACGTGTTTGAAAGACAAAGGAGAGATCACATATTCTCAGATTTACTCATCTAGAGGGATAACTAGCCAGATTCCTTCTGACCCATTGGAGAGGGAGGAAACATTCTCCATTCGAGATAGGTTCCATGAGATTCTAATGGTGGAATATACTTGGGAGACTCTTTCAATTTTATTCAATATGAGGGCATTCCGAGCAATTGGATAGATTACTTCTAGCAGTGACAGAGAAATACAGGAGTGCCCTAGCAACAACATATCCATCTAGGGAGAGTCTCTAAGGGAAGAAGGTGACTTCATTGGGAAAGTTCTCATCAGATTCAAAGGATTCTTACTCATGCATGCATCAAATTCATCTTCTGGTAGCAGATCTAGTGGTGCATGCAACAATAAACCCACACATGTCACAGATCGAGATTGCATGCCAATGATCTAGCGATGCATATTAGTTCTAGGTATTGTTCCCTGCTTTTACTAATATTCCAGTATAGATCTAGTCATTTGAAGGTCTAAGTGAAGATTGGTTTGGTTATTTTTACATGCATGCAGTCTATGTGTGAAGTTTTGTACATGCATGTCATTATTGTAATTTCTTGACTATTCAGTATATCTTAAACAAGTTGTTCCACCTGAAACCACATGCAAAATCACCACGCATGTTAAATTCAAGTTATCAAACGTAGTCAAAAACCTAAATAACCCATTAAACCACCCAAAGAGTATCATATCTGTGAGAGACAGGGCCAATAGAGAGATAATATCCAGATCTACAGATTTAGGATATTATAGCCCTCGACGAAGTGTTGGTCGGCACCCTGGTGCGCTGGTTAGGCCCATTCCGACTAGTCTACATCAAAAAAGCTGGTGTTGCCAAGTTGGAAAATTTACAAGGATAACCACTCAAAGGTATCATTAATGGTATTAGGTTGAAACTGTACTATGGCCCTTAAGGGTCAACTGCCAGTTAATTTTTTTGACAGCCTTTACAGAGCAATGTAGTCATATTAGTATAGATTGTATATTATTTCACATAGTTCCTAGTCGACATAATTTTAAATTTCCTTTTAAAAATACAAGTAATTCAACTTCACCGAGGAAATCCTTTCAGTAATAGCCAAAGACAGATCATTGAAATTGAAATATATGGTGGTGTCCTTTCCCACGTATTGCAGAAGGCTCGTTCAGTATGAGTCACTCCTTCCATTCCAACAAAGTCCAATGGTCCCAGATAAGTTGTTCACGTATGCCCCAAGTCACTAATCAAGCATATCTTCACATTCTTTGATAACCCTCAATAGTATGACCGATCTAAATCTTGGATTTGCCTATCCTCTGTAGTTTTTCTCATCACTACTGCCCACCCTTCCTACCATCCCTCTTTCGAAATTCATCTCTCCCCCTCATGCCTATATTATCGTAAGCCATAACCCCTATCCCTTACCTTTGTTAAATAACTTACCATTGTGTTTCCCCAGTTGTGTCCTCATGGAATATCTTAGGAAATTCTCCATCAAGGTTTCCTTCTCTGCTCAACTGAGCAACCCCAGAGGTTCCTTTGCCCTCATCCGAATTTTCCCATATCATCGATGCAATTCCCTGCTTTATGAACTATCAGTTTCTTTCACTCACAGATGCCTTGCTCTGCCTTACACCCATCTCTATTTCCTTCTGCACCATGCTTCATCACCTTCATTGTTCAAATAAAACCTTTCTTAGGGTCTCGCCCAACACCCTCTTTACCACTGTCTAAACCACTTCCACCCCTAGACCCAGTAAGTTGGGCCGAGTCCTGCTCGGTCCTCCCATTCATTCTATATATACCATCACATTCAATAACCACTTCCATAACCCCAAGAATTCAACCAACCAAGACTTTTTTCTCGGCCTGGCCAACCCAAAACAACACAATGAGCAACGAATGACACCCTCTTTGGAGGGAGATGCACTTTTTGGCTATAATTCCCCCCCGACACCCCTGAAGGTTCTAGTTTGTGGTGTGAGACACAATCACAACCATCCTACACAAAGATGATATACTATTTCTCATAGTCTACCCTGAGGACTATGAAGCATTTGGATCTAGGACGATCTAGGTAATAGTTGTGGGTCCTATTGGCACCCAAAGTTTTGGGTCCATTTTTGTGCACATGCAAAAACGAAAGTTGTGCACACTCATCTGGTAGTTTTGCGAGTGCCTAATTATATGCACAGAAGAATTCCATAGTGCACACAACATACTAAGTTTTGTTAAACAATGTGCCAAGTCTAAAGGTGGTCAAAGGCACACTAGTCTAAGTTTTGTCAGTAATGTTGGAAATCAAGAAGAAGCCTGTTAGAAGCAAGAAAGGAATCACTAGGATATCTCTCGGAATGATTACTGCCAGTAGAAGATGAAGATGTGGATCGACCAAAAGATGAGAAGGACAGGGTAGTTAAGATTTCCCCTGATTCACTGAACCTCTGTGGAGCCCTATCATGTACCATAAGCATGTGAGGCCATTAGATCATAAAAGCGAGTGGAGAAGAATAGTGAAGGAAAACACTCCTCAATAGAAGAAGATATAAAATATATCTCTCATCTCAAAAA
Source organism: Picea engelmannii (assembly GCA_009831015.1). Lineage (NCBI taxonomy): Eukaryota > Viridiplantae > Streptophyta > Pinopsida > Pinales > Pinaceae > Picea > Picea engelmannii. The sequence continues at coordinate 220,338 of ML779879.1, read as the reverse complement.
AGAGGCTAGAGAATTCGGGAAAGCATCAGTACCAGAGCTTTGAGCTATGTTGGGTATGTGTTATATTCTTTGCATGTGTGTGTGTGTGGGTGCGTCAGATACGACAACTGCGTCTGACGATCGCTTCCTAGGGGGGTCCCAGGGGGGGGCAGGTATGCCCCCCCCTGGTTACGCGCAGCGTTCGGGGCAACGCCCCAA
>ML779879.1:185320-220090 GCA_009831015.1 Picea engelmannii | reverse complement strand
AGTGTTGTATGGAGAAGTCTCTTGTTCCTTGTATCTATTTGAGTCTCAACATTTAGCACGAGGCGCATTCTGTTGTATTTTCATTTTTTTTATAGTAATGAGATGAAGTCTTATGTTGTGAAACATAGTTTTTTAGCACATTGTATATCTTTGATATGATGGAATACGCTCAACAATAAAGATACGGTAGTTTTGTTCTATTCTGTGTTTGTGATGAATGAGTGAAACCTGTGTGTGTATTGTTTTAATTCTTAGTCCTTGTTAGATCATCAGATAAGAGTTACATGGATGCCATTTGCAATTCTGTTAGTTATGTTTGATCATCCATCCCTGACACAAGAACTTATGGTCTCTATGATCCTCTCTGCATCTTAGGTGAGACCTTCCTCGACATCAACCGATGATTGATATTCCCATGCTTAGGGTTTTTTTTGGACATGCTCCAGATGAACCCTGGGTCTTAAACCCCCCTGTTTTATGAAGGTCAATGCATGTGCACACATGTATTGAAGAAACAATATTGCATACCTCAGCGCCAACATATGCCAACTTGATTATAAATGAGAAAACGCCTTGGGTAACATGTATGCTAACTTGATTATAGATGAATGAACTCCTTGAGTAACATTCCCTGGACTACTACAAATGCCTTTCTGAAGACATTTCCTCTTAGTTTCCAACAAGCATGATATCTATTCTTAGGCACAACCCCTTGCTTCTTTCCTTGTTACATTTTAAGATTATAAAGCTCATATGATGATAAACTATGTTCTGCTACTAGATCTGACTTGAGACCATGTACAACAATGCTATTTGGATATAAATGAAGTTAAGTTTCGAAGTCAAAATACATATTCAAAAGCTTTTGATACCGGATGTGTTTCACTTAAGGAGATATTCAGTTTTGGGCTATCAAATTCTTGAGGAGTGCAAGGTGATAATTTTTAGGAGAGAAAATAAAAATCAACTGAAATAAAAAAGGAAACAATGGAAAAACATAAAATCAAAAGAAGGGAGTGCACGTAAGGTAAAGTAAACATGAGCATAAAAATGAGATGAAAAACAAATGATTTATTTATATACATGGGGGAAAGCTGCCTCAATGGCTAGCTGATGTAGTGTTTCAGGATTTGGGCATTAATGGGGAGGAGGTCTACGTTCCCTTCGAGATTTTGCAAGTAGTAGGTTCCTAGGCCAACCTTCTCTTTGATTATGAAAGGGCCCAACCACAATTGCTGAAACTTCGAATGTTTTCCTTTATCTTCATGTAGCTTGTACCATTTGAGAACCAGGTCATCAACCTGAAAGTTTTTTTCACAAGAAAACTTTTTATGAAATCAACGTTTAATAGTCTATTGGTGAGCTTCAAACTTGGTTTTCGCTTTGGAGCGGTTCTCCTCTAGTTTCAATAAGGTATCGATGCGTCTTTGGATGATGTGACATTCTCTCCCACATGATTGTTGTGTAAGATGAAGGAATGAAGATAACTATTCGAAGGAAGGATAACATTTTTCCCGTAGACAAGGAAATAATGAGAGTTCCCTCTAGAGGCCTTGGGGGTGACATGATCAACCTAGAGGGCATTGGGTAGTGCATTATGACATTTTCTCTGTTGGTTGACTACAATTCGTTTAATAATGCAGATTAGATTCTTGTTTGTGGATTTGGCTAAGCCATTGCCTTGAGGGTAATAATTAGCTACATATTTTAAGGCAATCCCTTTTGCTAAAGAAAACTCAGTTATTTTAAGCGATGGAAAATATGTTGCGTTATAAAAAATGAGAGAGTTAGCACTCCAAACCTAGTGATGATGTGCTGTTCAAGGAAATTTATTACTAATCTTCATCATTTACTTTAGTCAGTGGTACTTCTTCAGTCAAACATGTAAAATAATCAGTTGCAGTTAGAATGTACCTGTGCTACTTGGATGAGTGGGGATTGATTTCACCAATAATTTCTATCCAACAGAGTAGGACTCCGCCATAATTTTTTCTGAACAAGACACCATGAACCAACTGATATTGTGCAGATTTTAGCCTCAATGCTCTTTTGTTTTTGGCATTGAGATGGACCGATGCTGTGCCATGTTGAAGATAGTACTTAAAATAAATGTAATGCAAATTTTCCACTGATGGGACATAAGGAACTTGTTGAGTGTAGAGAGTTGATTCCTCTTTCCATACATCTTCTTCTTCTTTATCTTTAGGATATGTGATTCTAGTTGTTAGCTTACTAAGGCCTTGACCTTTAACGATATTTGCTGGTTTAAATTCAAGGTCATAGTCCTGTAGAAAAGTCATCCAATTACCTCATCTCTCACCGATTTCCCTCTACACAAAGAGAGATCTGACCTCTGGGTGAGGGGAAATCACTTTGGTATGGTTCTTCAAAATATATGGTCTGAACTGTTTGATGGGTTTTTGGAAAAAAAAAGCTTGCTTTTCCACCATTGGGTAATTGAGTTTAACACCTTGTAATCCAGTTCTCATGAATTCGATGGGGTTCTCATTCCCTTAATATTTCTTCCGTGTGATCATTGCTGGAGGAGAATGGTCAGAAGAAAAAGTATACAACACAAAATCCTTAGTAAAATCTGGAATTTGTAAAGAAGGTGCATATGCTATGGCGACTTTGATATTCTTAAAGGCCTCCTTTTCAACATATGTCCATTTAAATTGAATGTATTTCTTTATCATCCACTGAAGAGGCTTAACAATTTCAACAAAATCTAGGACAAATCTTCTTACGAAATTGATCTTGCCAAAAAAGGACTACATGGACCTTTTGTTGTGTGGTGGTGGGATTTTCTTAATGGATTTAGTTCTTTTTGGGTCCACAAAAATCCCATATTTAGAAATAACATGCCCCAACAAAATGCCTTCTGAAACAACAAATATGGTCTTCTTGGGGTTTAAAGACATACCATATTTTCTGCATCTTTCTAATATCTACTTCAAATGTTTTGGGTGATAGACTCTTTGTTTTGAATAAACTGTGATGTCATCAAGATAGATCACCACACTCTAACCGATTAAACCTTTGAAAACAATGTTCATTTCCCTTTGAAAGGTAGCACCAACGTTTATTATACCAAAGGGAATTCTGCGATATGTATATGTTCCCCACTTCGTCCTAAAGGTGGTCTTTAATCAATCCGATTCTGCTACGAGAACCTAATTGTAACCCAAAAACTCACCTAAAAGAGAAAACATTTCAGAACCAGAGACAAGTTGCAGGATTTGTTCCATAGGGGGAAATGGATAGTTATCTTTATCAAAGGCTCAATTTAGATTTTGAAAATCTATGCAAATTCTAATTTTCCCCGACTTTTCTCTGACAGACACCATATTAGACACCCAAGTTGAGTGACGAAATTTGAAGATGATCCAGGCATCTAACAACTTCTTTAGTTCTTTCTGAATGAGTGGTTCAAGGGTCAGATGCATTTTTCTCAAATTTTGTTGAAATGGCTTGACACCTTCTTTGATAGGAATTACATGTTTAGTGATATGAGTGTCACAGGTCTTCAAATCTTCATATGTCCAAGAACATACATCACGATATTTATTGAACAATTGTGTGAATGTATGCTTCTTTGCCTCCAAACAACAAGTGCACAGATTGATGTATTTGGGAAGCTCAGGGGTCCCGAGGTTTACCATGAAATGCATCATGGTAGAGCTATTCATCTTTAGAATCATCGGTTTCTTGAAGTTAGTCTGAAGGTAGAACACCTTTTCAAGAGATAACACATTTCTTGGGATGCAATTTTCTTTCACCTTACATGCTTCATCTCGATAGTTTTGAAGATATTGTTCATGAGCTTCATCATCTATTGCTGAGTCCTAGAAGACGTTTGAGTTGGTAAGGAAATTTATGATTTGAGTATCATTTTCGAATATCCTCCAGTTCATGACAATGTCTGGTATAGAAGGCCTGAACATAATTTCAACAGAAAAATCGCCATTAAGAGGCGTATATCTAGAGGTTGCATTCACCAAAATGTCTATAATACGATTTTGATAATGAGGTATAGAGGCAATTTTAAAATATTCAAAGGAATAGAGCAGGTTCCATACCTCTTGTTGATAACATTTCAATTGGGGATACATGCAATGGATAGTGTTTCTTACCTGTCGGACGACTATCTCTGAATCACCAAATACTCAAAGGAACTTTACCTTTAAGTCAATCACCTTTTTTAGGCCTTGGACCAAGACTTCATATTCAACGATATTGTTGGTGCATTATGTTGACGACCAAAGTTGACCATGATCAACATTTAGGTTATCACTCGGTCAGGGTCCCAATTAGACCCTTTTCTGTTTATTGTGGTGAACCCGACTGGTTATGATGGGTCCAATTACCCTTATTTAAAAACCATCCTAAACTATTTGTTAATATTATATAATCCTATCTAAACTAATTCTACTACAAATCAAATATTAAATTAACTCAATATTTGAACTAAGCTGAAACAAGGGATTAACAAAGCCACATGGAGATTAGCTCCAATGTATGGAGACTTAGAAGAAAGATATATAACCAATTATTCTGAAATGAAATGAGAAAAATCATAATACAATAACTCTTATTCTAACATTTTAATATATGACAGACTACAATTATATTAATACTAAATTTGAATCCGAGGAATAATGACGTATGTGAGTAGAAAATAATAGTAATGAGCAATGATGTAGATCAATTAAAGCATTACTAAAATGATAATAATGTAAATAAAGTGAAACAATATTTATCCCAATGGTTTAGCTCAAGTGGATGAGTGACATTTTTTGCTTGAATGAGGTTCCAGGGTCAAATCCCTGGCCAAGAGTCTGTTTAGGGCCTCACTTGATGTCCCCATCGAGTTAGGCCCGTAATCAGGCCGAACGGTTTACCCCATTTACCATCCAGGAAATGTGGGGAAATACTCAAGGGTTTCCCGTGCTGTATTCCCAATTAAAAAAAAGTGAAACGATATTTAAACAGTCAAATACATCTCATTCATAAACATGATTCACATAGATGCAATCTCATAAATTCTTATGTAACGATAATATATGAATATAATTGATCAACAACGATCAATTATATATGAAATGATATTGACCAGTTCTTCGACCAATTCTCTCGTGATAGGCAAGTGCATGGCTTCAAAAATCAACAATTTTTTCACTTCAATCTCCATATCTCCTACCTTGGCTATCTTGCCATTGAAACTCTATGAAAATGATTTGGAAACAACCATGTTATACCCTTGGAAGGACTTAATAAAACTTAACCACTCGACCATTTGGAATAGGGATGAGGATTCTTCGTTGACCTCTAAAAGTTCATCCCCTGCAGGCTCAGTCCTGACTACAGGTGCCATGATTAATGCAAATAATTCAGGCTAGGGTCGATCTTAAGCATAAACATAGAACATGTATTGAAAATGCAGAGAGGAGATTCGAAACTCAAGACAACAAACCATAGAAATGTAAATGAGACAAAGAAATGGCGATATGACCTGAACATATATCATCAAAACTCAAGTTAATGAAAGTGACAGTAAAGTACACTCACCATCACTTCACATTCCAAATGTAACCAATATAATATGGCATGTAGTCCATTTGGATTTCAAGGTGCATTGTCACTCATAAAAATCATTAAGAGGTTTGAGTTGGTAAGTACGATGCCCCTCACCCGAGGTCAATGTAATGATGAATCACAATATCATGCTTTAATGAGGTACACACTCAAACTTTGTATTGATGAACACAATAAAAATGAGAACATGGGAAATAAACTTTAAAATGTCACTATTAGCAATCCAAGAGAAATCTGAATGTATACAGGACATTACAACCATGGATAGCAAGTTTTGCATGATATAATTTACTTTGACCTTTTAAAGTGATAGGATCAAAACTCAATAGTAAATAAGCCAACGATCCCAATAAATCAATTTTCAGACTTTAAGACATGAAATAATAAAGGTCATGGTAATGAAATATTTCTCTAAGATGCCAATAAAAATATTACAATTAAATTCAGAAACAAGAATCAATAATAAGGAATTAACTCTTGTATTCCATAATGGTGTTTAATCAAAACATGAATTCCCATATCAGTTATTGCACAATATTAACAAATTCCCCTTAACTTTCACATTGAATTTCATGTTGAAAATCATGAAATTAAAACGAAATAAGAAGTGAAAATAATAATAAGAAAATATCGTTAAATCTACTTTCAAAGTTGTGTCCATCAAAATCCAATTGATCATAATTATGACAATATTTATATCACCATACACAAACCAATCAAACTCATAGAAACAAAAACAAAATAATTTCTCATTAAAACTAAAAGAGACCCAAATTTTATATCGTTCAAAAGAAAATTTGGGTGGTTGTTGTTTGCCACAACAATTGACGACATGCTGGGAGAACCAATTATCTATGTTCATGAAAAGATAAGATAAACAAGATTAGATTACAAGAATAAGAAAATCTATCAATTTTGCAATATCAGTGATAACTTCCTTATGACTAATTAAAAATATAAGAAAATTACAATCATACTTGTACTTATTCACTTGGTCTTTGCATAGGGAAAGGGACAAAATTAATTTTAATTAAACATAAATGAGATAATAAGCTTTTAATTTGACTAATGAGCAAAGTTTTCTTACCATGAATATATCCAATCAGTTCAACTCATCTTTCTTTTACTCGACATTGCTTTGTTACCCCCGGGCGTCCATAGCCCCAACAAAGTTGCCTTGATATCATGTATACATTGACCTGCTGCCCGTGAGCGTCCATGGCCCCGACGGGTTTGTATACACTTCCCACACATTTTGGTGCTTTCAACTTCCTATACATTAAATTAATTAATTGCCTTTTGATAAAAAATGTTTGAGATTGCAATTTGCAATGGCGAATAGGAAGTGGGGTGATATTGAAAGTCATTTTGATATATTGCACTTCATGGGGTAAAACTAAGCCTTTGATCTTGATATTTTCTATTCCCATTGTTTTGATTTCAATTGTAAAGGAAAATTAACTCTAAAAAGACCAAATTTCAAAGTATTTTCCTAAGTAAATTTTCTTAGAAAAAGATGAATTAATCATAAATAAGCTGTTATCACTCATAAGCTAATATGAAGGATAATTTTTTTGTCTTTATGCAATCCAAAAATAATGATTCTCTTCATTAATAATACATAAACAAGAGATATGTAAAGTATGCAACTTGAATCTGATTGTTAATAACAAACAACAAGAAAATTAAATGAAGAAGCAATAAAAGGAAATCAACTCGCAAAAAAAAAAAAAAACTGAAAATGAAAACCAGAAAACAAAAATTATCTACATATTTACAAAGAGATGAACATTCTTCAGGAAAAATATTTCTTTAAGATGATCCCATTTACAGGGAGAGTTTCATCTACTCCATCAAGAGTTTGTAACATAAAAGTAGATGGGCCTATCTTTTTAGAAATCTGAAAAGGACCTAACCAGAGCTTTTGAAATTTGGTATGTTTACCTTTTTCTTCATGGGATTTATCCCATTTCAGAAAAAGGTCACCAACATCAAAACTCTTATCTACTACTGAACAATTTTTAAACCATTGTTTAATGACCTTTTTATGATTGGCATATGTTTGCTGAGCTTTATCTCTCACCTCTTCTAACTTGAAAATCTGAGCTAAGTGCCTTTGTAAACTAGAGCAAGGTTCTTCTTGGACAGATTGCACCAAGAATGATGAAGGTAAGAAAATATGAGGGGGTAATATGAATTCTTCCCCATATGCTAATAAATAATGGGAAGTTACTATCGATGCCTTGTAAGTAATCCTATCTGCCCATAAAGCATAAACACGTGCTCTATGCCAATTCTTATGATTGTCAACAATAGTTTTCTTAATGATTTTCAAAAGGTTTTTATTAGTTGATTCCACTTGACCATTACCCTATGGGTAATAATTATAAGAATATTTTAATTTGATACCTTTTTGTATTGCAAATCCAGTAAGAGAAGCAATGGAAAAATAAATTGCATTGTCAAAAATAAGCATGCTCAGGAGACCAAATCTAGTAATGATAAAATGTTCAATAAAGGATATTACCTGATAAGTAGTAACACTTTTTAATGGAATGGCCTTCACCCATTTTGTAAAGTAATCAGTTGCAGTAAGAATGTATCTATGCTGTTTGGAAGAATTAGGAACAATCTCACCAATTATATCAAGACCCCATTGTTCAAATGGTTGTTCAATGATCACATGTTGCAAAGGTAATGTTGCTTTCCTATCTCTTCCAACTAATGTTTGACAGATTTTGCATTTCCGACAATACACATATGTGTCTTTGAATAATGTCGGCCAGTAATTACCTGCATGTAAAATTTTGTGTGCGGTAGTATCTCCACCGAAATGGCCACCTGCTGGTTCGTCATGCAAGTCAAATAAAACTTTATCAACTTCATCCTTTTCTAAACATCTAAGCAACATAAAATCATAATTTTTTCTAAACAAAACTCCATTGATAAGTTGGTTTTGATTGGATTTGAACCTCAACGCATGTTTCTCCTTTGCATCTAAATGTAAAGGTGATGTACCATGAGTCAAATACTAAATCAGATCTGAATATTGTGAATTCGATAAATCAAGGGTAGCATATACCTGTTGCAAATCTTGTGATACCCGATCGTTAGAAGAATTATCAGACCGGGAGTCAATAGTTTGAGTTACCAACTTACACAATCCTTGACTGCGAACAATCTTTACTGGCCTTATCTCAAGATCATATTCTTGAAGTGCAGTAACCAAATGGGATCTTTTTTCTCCAATATCTTTCTATACCAACAAACTTCTTATTGCAGAATGATGAACAATCACTTTGATATGAAAATTGATTAGAAAATGCCTAAAATGTTTGATATATTTAAAAGCCGCATAGGCATGCTCTTCTACATCAAAATAATTTAGTTAAATGCCTTGCAATCCTGAACTATTAAACGCTATTGGTACTTCTGCATCCTGATCATTTTTCTGTGTTAACATGGCTGCATATGACTGATGAGAAGAAAAAGTATATAAAATAAATTCCTTATTAAAATTAGGAGAAAGAAAATTAGGGGCTTGAATAATAGCCCGTTTAATAGAATCAAAAGATTTTTTCCCTATTTCATTCCATTTAAATATAATATTTTTCTTGATCATATTCTACAAAGGAAGAACTATCTATGCAAAATCAGGAACAAAACGTCTCACAAAGTTGATTTGTCCTAGAAATGATTGCATTGATTTCTTATTGTGAGGTAATGGAATTTCAGATATAGCTTTGATTCTAGAAGGCTCGATTGCAATTCCTTCTTTGGACATAATAAATCCTAATAAGTTTCCTTCTTCAAGTGCAAAACATGATTTTTTAGGATTAAGCGAGATTCCATATTTTTGACATCTTTCAAAAATTTGCTTTAAGTGATGGATGTGATCAGACCATTTTTTACAATAGATAGTAATATCATCCAAATAAACAACAAATTTATTAACTAGTCCTCTAAAAGAAACATCCATTGCTCTTTGAAAAGTTGCACTGACATTTATCAATCCAAATGGCATTTTCTGATAAGCATAAGTGCCCCATTTGGTTCTAAATGTTGTTTTGAGTGTGTCATTTGGGTGCACTAGGATTTGATTATACCCGAAAAACCCATTGATAAAGGACATCATTTCAGAGCCAGAAACTGATTGAAGAATTTGTTCCATAGGAGGGAATGGAAATGATCTTTTTTCAGAATCCCTATTAAGGTTTCTGAAATCAATGCAAATTCCAATGTCACCGCTCTTTTTCCTAACTGGAACAAGATTAGACATCCATTTGGAATGCCTTACTGGAAAACTAATTTTATCTCTTAATAATTTATTCAATTCATCTTTGATTTGAGATTCAATATTCAGATAAATTTTCCTAAGTTTTTGTTGAACATGTTTTTTCTTAGGCAACATAGGAATCGTATTTTGTATTATTGATGTATCAAAAGTTTTAAAATCATCATATGACCAAGAAAATACATCTTTATATTGCTTAAGAAGACTTATAAATGCAACTCTCTTAGAATGTGTACAACTTAACCCTAAGTTGACATTTTGTGGTTTTTGATATGTGCCCAAATTAATGATCTCAAAATTCATAGTTGGACTATTCATTTTGCAATTTGTAGACTTTTTAAATGTCTTTGAGATCACAAAAATCTTCTAAATTAACAACAGATCAAGGGATAATATTTTCTAACTTGATCTTGTCACCTGGAAAATATTTATTCAATTCATGATCATGTGAATTTTCATCAATAATATCATTCTCATAGGTTCCCTCTGAAGTGAGAAAATTAATTATATCTTCATCATCATTAAAAACTCGCCAATTGGTGACATTATCAAGGACAAAGGTCTACAAATTAATTCGACAGAAAATCTATCAGGACTCAAATCTTTTGGAGGAATAAGTTTAGAAGCAACATTGCTAATAAATCAACACTAACGTTTTGCAATATCGAAATAGGAGTGATATTGAATGTAGAAAAATTACAAATCAGGTCCTGCACTAACTGTTGGTAATTCTTAAGATGCCTTGAAACATAATGAATTACATTTTTTACCTGTTTAATTACAATTTCTAAATAACAAAAAACCAAGATATCATGCACATTCATTCTGATAGTTTTTTTAAGACATTGTACTAATTCTTCATATTCAACAATGTTATTAGTACATTGAAACTCAATCATCCAGGTGATCATAGTATTTTCTCCATAGGGATTAATCAAAATGCAACTTGCACCATCTCCATCATTAGACTTTGATCCATCAAAATAAAACTTCCAAAACTGATTATTTATAGAGTTATTTACAAAACAATCTACAAAATTTACACAACGAGAAAAATCGGTTTGAGATAAATTTTCAATTTCTGAATCAATAGACATTTGTTGAAAAGGGGAGATTTGAGTAGCAAAATTTCCAAAAAATGAACCAGCAGAATAATTTCCTATAATGGCATTGGTGAAAACTTCAACTTTATTTTCACCATCTAGATAAGTAACATTAAACTTCATATGTTTTTCCCTTTCAACCTTGATCTGATTAGGTTTTCCATTAAAAGGAAGCCAGAGGTGTGACCAATCTGTAGAGAAATAACCATTAAGTTTTGCAGACCAATCTCGGCTTAACATTAAACCATATGCATCAAGAATATCAACAATAGTGATATCTATGATTTGAAAGACTTTAGGATTGGATGACAGTCTAATAAGAATATCTTTTAATTCCCCTAAGACATTTACCTTTGTTTTGTCTAATTGCACAATGTGTAAACCTGATTTCTGTGGCTGGGCATTGATTTTAAGACAAATCGAATAAGGCATGATATTTGACGATGCGCTAGAATCAACTAAACAATTATGTACATTTTTATTAAAAATTTCAAAAGTAAGCTGAAATAGAGGAGTATGAGAATTGGATCTATCACCAAACAAAATTGCATTAGTCTACCTATTAAATGAAGAATTCTGAACGACTACAACATTTGATTTATTTTCTCCTATAGTGGCAGACAAAGGTGATTTATCAGCAGTACCCAAGGCTTTTAACAAACTATTTTTCTGAGATTTCAGTTGCTCAATTAAAAAAAAGAGATATTTTCTCTTGTATTTTTCATATCTTCAATAATATCATATTCAATTTTATCAGAAATGATCAAAGTTTTAAGAGATGACTTGTCTGCATTCAAAGGTTTATTTGAAGTAGTATAAGTTGGCGGAGAACCTGAATCTGATGATGATCTTTGGCTTTTGGTTTGAGAAACTAAGCCTTCTTCATTTTATTTTTCATCGAATGCTCCATTTATATCCCAAAAAAAGATTTGTGTCTTGCAATTCTTCTTCTTCTTGAACTTCCTCCTCTTCTTCCTTAATTTCTTCACTTTCTATAGTGAAGATTTTCCCACCAGGAGGAATTTGCAGGTTCTTCTTGATGAATGGTCTAAAAGGTCTATTAGAGACTTCAACAAGTTTTGCTTTAACATCAACCATCTCGTTTTCTATTGTTTTCATAACCTTATGAAGTCTATCCATATCAAAAGAATATTTATCATTCTTTTCTTCCTTAAAAATAACCTTCTTTGTTGTCTAGGAAGACCTTGGTTCCTCTACTGAAAATTTATTTGCAATGTTAGACATTTGCTTTTCAACTTCTAAATCTTCCTGCATTGCTTCAACTAAAGTATTCTTAGCTGTTTGTTTAACATACATAGCAATAAAAATTGGCAGAGCAGAAGAATACAAATCAATTTGAATATCTACTCCAGTTTTGGATGTATCACACATTTTTATTAAGCAATTTAAGGAATGTTTGATTAAAATATTTGATTTTTCTTTTGGACCCATTTTAATCTTAGACAATTCGACCAGTAGAGAATATGAGGTTTTATTGTCAACAAACGTTTTAATGAACAAATCCTCGAAAGTATCCCAACTTGGAATAGAATTAGCTTGTAGTGAAAAATACTAAGTGGAAGCTTCTCCCTCAAAAGTGTATGGAAAAAGTCTACAGACAACGTCTTCTTCATCAACATCTCTAAGATTAGTGGCCAACATAAATTTATTAATATGATCTTCAAAACCTGTTTTGATTTAGGGTTAAATTTGGGTAGCCATTTCTTAGCATTTTTTGGAAGATCATGTTGAGCTCTAGGAACATTAACTACTCTTAGTGTTCTCCATGACCTCCTTGGTTTTTGTCCTGCCATAGGCTGTTATGAAGGGGGATGTTGAGATGGAGGAGTGAGTAAAGGTATACATGGGGGATGAGTTGGAGGTCTGTTTCCACCACTATCTGCTTGAAGAAGTATTATCAATTGTTGTGTATGTAGGGGAAATTCAAATGGTTCAAATCCTAATCTTTGGCTTTGATCTTTGGTCAGAACACCAAGTTCATGTAACACCCCTATTTTCCCTAGCTTGTAAATATAACTATAAGTTTCCAAAAGACCGTGACAGACTAAATATGTGTGAATATTGGATTTGATGAACCTTTTTGTTATAAAAGGTAATGTATGTATTTCTGTTATTAATTAAAAATGGATAGTGTTGCACAACTGCTGAAAGGGGGGGTTTTCCAAGATAGATCATGATGCTATGAGAGAGATGTTGAGGGGAAACCATAAATGGTTTAAATGACCCCCACCAGACTAGTATCTTACTGGATTTAATTACTTAAAACCAGAACAATCTACTGACCCAGAAATAAATTACCAGTCAGGATGGTAGTTGGGAAGCCTCCTCAAGAGTTAATGAGGAGATGGGAGGAGTACCCATCTGAAAGATTCCATGAATTGACCACGAGCTAGGGATTCAGACCCACACAATCTTGCTGAGGAAGGAAATAAGGGAAGTGATTTTGTGGGTAGAGACAAATTTGTGAAGAAGAAGAGTGCGTGCAACTCGAGGGTTCTGGAGAGAACTGAAAAACAAGCTCGTTCTGGGTGCAAGAAGCTACTGGAGGCATTTTAAATCCAAGATGATAAATGGGGATACAAAGAAGATGAGTTACTATGGAAATACTCGTAGTAGACCCCCTTGCTTGGTAGAGAGAAAACCATTTTTCCAAGTTCTTGTGGGAGGAGGAGAGTAACCTCCCAGAGGTCCCTGACTATTGCTGAACAAGAAGAAAGAGTCTCTCTCAGAGCATCATGGTCTAGCTAGGGGTGGCCAGTGGTAAATCCATTCACGAGTGGCTATGCATATGATTGGGTGGAAACAAGCACCCCTCTCAACAGTTGCTTCACCATATGGTTTTCGTGATAAGTATTCTTATACCTACATACTAGAATTGAAATGATGATTGAATATGCATGTCTATGACTAAAATCTATTGAATGATTAAGGTACAAATGCTTATTACTTTTCTGTGAACCCATGCCTTTGAATGGAATTCTATTTTCCTCAAGTTAGGTACTAGAGAGTTATGGGATGTGGGTTTGTAAGTGAGTATAAGAATAACCTACGGTCTTTGCACTGGCTTGAAATTTCCTAAAGTATTTTTCCCCAAGGATTGACCTTGTAATGAAGGAGAGTCAGGGTAGAGTTAACTAGAATACTTAAGTCCTGTTGACCTCTCGAATTTACCTTCGTGGGAATACTAAGTTTGAACTATGTGGAAGGAGGGCACCTCCTTCAAACCCTTCACCTGCGTGACCAAGGGATTATGTCCATGGTCCTAACCAAATCATGAAAAAGTGTTGAGAGTGTAGCCTCGAGGCTTGTCCAAGAATCCATATGACCGGGACCTACCTTCACTAGGCCCGTAAGGAGATAATATTTTCTGGTTCTATGACTGTATAACCTCCAAAACCAACCGAAGGAAACCTGCTGGTTCGATTACCAATGAGGTTGAACGACATTTGGTGGTTTCCCCACTGTTAAACCATGATCCACTTACTAATTTCGAAGTCATGCGAGCCATAGATTTGAGGAGTCTCAGGATATTCCTTGACCGTTGGATCTACCCTGCGAATAGTCCAACGTTGACCACTTTGGGAGAACAACGATGTCATGAAATCAAATCCCCCGAATGTCGGAGTTGCGAATTAATCTGAGCCGTGGATCTGGGGAGTCCAATGAGAACCCCTCTTAACAGCCTGAGCAACCAATGGAGGGAATCACGTACAACATTTCGACGAAGTCCTACTTTGGGAGAACAGAGCTGTCACAATGCCAAAAACCTGAATGTCGGAGCTGGGAATCAATGAGAACTGTAGATATAGGGATGCTTCAGAATCCTTCAAGGCCATTGGATCTACATTTTGGTCAGTATGACATTGACTACTCCGAGAGAAAGGGGGGGTAAGCGAGTAAAACCCCCGAATGTTGAAGTTATGAAGTAACGAAGGTCGTAGATCAATGGATCTACTTGGACACATATCGAATGTGAGATCTAAGGGAATTGGAAGGTTATCATTTCGGAGTGATGTGGCACACTGACGTCACTCAGGGTGACTTGGACCCATGCTTGATGTGCCACATGCCACCTTGATTCGTACTTTTCACAGACCTTATGTGCCCATTAGAATGTGACATGTGTCACCCATTGATGGAGCCACGTGCCATCTCTGCCTTGCTATGTGTCACCACCATGGCACATATTCACTTGGCCTATTGGCAGGTGGAGTACTCGGGACCCACCTATCCTTGCCTTTGCATTTTTATACTCCACCACGTGTAAGGGTGGGCCCTTCAGGAGGCCATAGGTTTGGCGTGTAGTGTCATAGATAAGATGAAAGGATCGAAGGCTGGAGGCACGTGGCAAGATTTCAGGCTCCTTTGGGATTTCCAGATTTTGGGACTCCAGAGGATATGCACGTAGAAATAAAAAGGGGTGTTCAGCACTAAAGCGCCAAACACTGAATTTCCCTTAAGCTTATGTGTTAAACACAGATGAATTTTTACCGTTGGATTGGATGATGGATGGAATTCCATCGTAGATGTAGGAACACTGGGGAATCTCCAAGACTTTGGGGACCTTGGGATAGTACAAAGGAGACAAACCTACGTGGGTGCCATGTGGCCTTTGACTAATAACGCCTGAAGAGCTTCGGGAGGCCATAACTTGCAATCCAGAGCTAGTATTTGAGCTTGGTAGCAGTCATTAGAAAGATACGGTTGAGTAGAATAGGACATAGACCTTAAAAAGAGGATTCAATATGATTAAAGTAAGTGACATTTTTATGCCCCATCCCTAAAAGGGTACTTAGGGGTTGGGTGTGTTACAAATTGGTATCAGAGAAGGCAAAAACACTTGGCTTGCTTGGGCCCATGAATGAGTCACATACAAATATTGTTAGAGAAATTTTATGGGTGACACCCTATCTTACCCCTTTCATGAGAAGCTTATTTAAAAACACTACTAAAGAGAGGAATGAGACTTTCTACTGTTGTTATATGTTTGAAAAAATTCTAAACTGTGTGCTGTTCATAAACTAGTAGATTAAATAACATAAAATGTTTTATACACACTCAAGCAATCGGTCGACAACAAGAAAGCTAAAACATAAGGGATGGTGACACACCATGAGTTGGGGGGAATCTACCACAATAGAGAAGAGGAATTTGATGAGAGGAGGGAGATGGAAACCCATCCAGATTTGGGTGAAACCATAAGAAGCCTCATGGCAGAATTATAGAGTTGTAAGACTGACAATGAAAGGCTGATAAAAGAGCAGGAAAAACAAACTGAAATTAACACAATTCTACTACAAAGCTTATCAGATATACAAAGGAAACTACAACATGGACCAACAACCAGTCATTTGGACAAACATCATACTAAGAAAACTCAAATTCCACCTGATATACAAAAGCATGGTCCTGAAAGTGGCCATACAAGGAGGAGCACATCAAAGAAGGACCAAAATGAAGCTAAGAGACACTCATTGGAAGAATCCTTAGGTGAGGAAACTGACAACTCCAAGGAATTTTATAGTAGCAAAACTAGTTCACATTCCCAGAGGAAAAGAAAGAAGAGGAAACATTCCAAGGGCCATGACCGTGAAGAGTTTAAGAAATCAAAACCCCCCACTTTCGATGGAGAAATTAAGAAGGGGAAAGAAGCAGAAGTTTGGCTGCTTGTCTTGAAGAAGTACTTCATAATCCATGACTACTCTGAAAACTTAAAGGCTCGAATATCCATTTTCAACCTGAATGGAAATGCCTCCATTTGGTGGGAGTACCTTAGGAATGTGAAAGGAATCCATGAGAAGGAATTTTCATGGAAACAATTTGAGAAATACTTCAACAAGAAGTATCTGTCAGAGAAATATTTTGAGGGGAAGACCAAGTATTTCCATGAACTCAAGTTAAAACAACTCACAATAGATGAATATATCAACAAATTTCTTGAGATGATAAGGTATGTGCCCTACATAAAGGATGAAAAAGTAAAGATGTAACGATTTATTAGTGGATTACCTTAGTCCTTCCGGGACATAACTTAGTTTGATTAGCCAAAGACTTTAGAAGACACTATCCGGAAGGAAAGGTTTTTCTATGAGCAATTCAAGAATAAGACAAAACCTCATGAGGACTGGAAGAAGAAAAGTAGTCCGAGATTCAAGAGGAAGGGGTTTAAACCCTCAAGATTTAAGAACCATGGGAAAGGTTCTAAGATGAGTCTTCCTAATAAAAGTGTATATCAACAAAAAATCCCATCTCAGAGTGGAAATAAACCCTTTGGAGCAGCCTCAGGTAATATTGATAACACAAAGAGAGAACCCTTGAAATGTTGGGGTTGTGGAGAAGAACATCCACTGAGGGACTGCCCACATAGGAACCATAACAATAGGAGGGTCTACAACGTCCAAGAGGCTACCACAATCAATGATATGGCTGGGAGCATGCCACAAATTTATGCAACCTTGGATAATAGACAATATGACCACCAAGCTTCAATGGTGGAGATGGAAGGTATGATTTCCAACCATCTAGTTTCCATTTTAATTGACCCTGGTTCTAATTTGAGTTATGTTTCCTCTCAAACTGTTGAGAAATGTAAATTGCAGCAAGTTAAACATGTTAAATCATGGCTGGTACAACTAGCCACTGGAACCAAAATAAAAGTAACATAGGTCATACCGTCATGCCAATTCATTATGAATGGATTACCCACCCAAGCAACCATAAGCATGCTCCCTTTAGGATATTATGAATTGCTGATTGGCATGGACTGGTTGGCTACCCATAAAAACAAGTTGGATTGTTACAATAAAATTTTGGAGTGTGATGATGAATAAGGGAGAAAGATAACCCTACAATGGATTCAAAATATTGTCTCAATGAGACAAATATCAACCCTTCAAGTGAAGAAGTATTGCATAAAATGATGTCCTTTGCATGCAATACAAGTGTTGGAATCTGTTGAGAACAATAAACCAAGCCTAGAGGACCATCCCATATTAAGAGAGTATAAATATGTGTTTCCAAAAGAGATACCAGGTCTACCTCTAAGAAGAGATATTGAATTTTCAATATAACTTGTACCAGGAGCGGTGCCAATGTTTATAAGACCCTATCGAATGAGTACACTAGAGCTAGTTGAGCTTAAACTACAACTAAAGGAGATGATGGAAAAATGATACATTCGCCCTAGTGTGTCTCCATGGGGGGTGCCGACCTTGTTTGTGAAAAAGAAGGATGGCACACTTAGGTTGTGCATAGACTATAGACAACTCAATAAGATGACCATTAAGAATAAGTATCCCTTGCCAAATATTGATGACCTGTTTGACCAATTAAGGGGTGATACAATTTTCTCCAATATTGACTTGAGGTATGGATACCATCAGGTCTAAATTAAGGATGAAGACCTCCAAAAAAAAACTTTTCGGACAAGATATGGTCACTATGAATTTGTGGTGGTGCAATTTTGGCTTACCAATGCACCAACCACTTTTATGTGCTTAATGAATAATGTACTTAGCAAGTTCTTGGACATATTTTTATTGGTTTTCATTGATGATATCCTAATCTATTCTAATAATAGGGAAGATCATGAATAACATCTCAAGCTAGTGCTTCAAGTGCTAAGAGAACATCAACTCTATGCTAAGTTTAGTAAGTGTGTTTTTTTCCAGAAACCAGTCCATTACTTAGGCCATGTTATTTATGAAGAAGGGGTGGAAGTTGATCCCCGCAAGATCAAATCCATTATGGATTGGACTACCCCAAAGGATGTATTTAATATCAGATCCTTTATGGGCCTAGCATGATACTAGGAGGTTCATAAAGGGATTTTCCAAGATTGGTTTCCCAATCACCTCCCTTTAGAAAAAGGGCGTTAAATTCACTTGGACATCAGAATGTGAATAGATATTCCAAGAGCTGAAATACCTTCTAACTAATGCACTTGTGCTAAATATTGTAGACCCAAACAAGGAATTCCTTGTGTGTACAGATTCATGCAAGTAAGGGCCTAGAGGAGTCCTTATGCAATAAGAACATGTAATTTTCTACGAATCCAAAAAATTGAATAAGCATGAAATCAATTATGTGACCGACGATCTAGAATTGACTGCCATGGTACATGATTTAAAAATGTGGAGGCATTACCTCCTAGGTAGAAGATTTGTGCTTATGACAGACCATAGTGGGTTGAGATATCTGTTTGATCAACCAAAACTCAATGCTAGACAAGCTAGATGGATGACTATCCTTATTGAGTTTGATTTTGAAATCAAACATATCAAAGGAAAATAAAATAGGGTGGTTGATGCCCTTAACAAAAGTATGAAAGTGATTCACTTGGAAGCTGTAAGCATCTGTGAAACAAACATCAATGAGAGAGTAAAAAATGCACAAGAAACATATGCATTTTTCAAGACTGTGAAACCATACTTAGAGAAAGAGCCCACATGGTTGAAGTATGAGGGTTTTCAATTGCTAAATGATGGCCTACTAACTTACAAATGTAGGTTGTATATTCCAAATGGTGACGACTTGAAGAGGTTCATAATGGATAAACTACACAAAAGACCATATACTGGTCATCCTGGTTATCAAAAAATGATCACAACCACTAGGAAACTATTCTATTGGTCTAGACTGAAAAAGGACATAGATAATTACTTAGCCAAATGTATATAATGTCAACATGTTAAGGCAGAGCACTGGCATCCAGCAGCGCTGTTGCAACCCCTACCAATCCCACAATGGAAATGGGAAACCATCTCCATGGATTTCATCACAGGGTTACCAAGATCAACCAAACATAATGAAGCCATCATGGTAGTTGTGGACAAACTGAGCAAGGATGCTCACTTCATTGCCATCAAGTAAATGTGCAAAGAAATAGATATTTCCAGTATTTTCATGAAAGAAATATTTAGACTGCATGGAATGCCTAAAGAAATCATATCCTATTGAGATACAAAATTTACTTCAAACTTTTGGAAATCTCTATTTGCTAGTTTTGAAACTAAATTGCTATTTAGTACAACATATCACCCCCAAACTGATGGAAATACAGAGAGGGTAAACCAAGTGTTAGAGGAGATGCTAAGGATGCATGTGATGCATCAACCCAAGAAGTGGGAAGACTACCTACCACTCGTAGAATTTTCCTACAATAATGGCTATCAAGATTCATTGAAGATGATCCCTTTTGAGACCCTTTATGGTAGACAATGCAAGATTCCCATAAGCTAAGATAACCCAGTAGAAAAAATTACAATCGGTCCATATATGTTAAAATAAATGGAACAACAAGTAGTTCAGATAAAACATAACCTGAAAATGGCTCAAGATAGATAGAAAATCTATGCAGACATGAAAATGAATTCTAGAGAGTTCAAAGCAGGGGATCATGTGTATCTCCGAGTTAGACCCAGGAAAAGATCCTTGAAAATGGGAGCCTGTGCCAATATGGCACCTAGGTATTATGGACCCTTTGAAATTTTTGATAGAGTGGGACCTGTAGCATATAGGTGAGCACTTCCTCCCACAATGAATGAACATAATGTTTTCCATGTTTCATTAATAAAGAAATATGTACATGATTCTAATCATATAATTGATTGTTCTGTGATTCAGGTGGAACCATAGGGAGAATTCATGCCATAATCACAATGCATAATAGATAGGAAGGAAATCCCACTCAGGAACAAAACCATTGCACATGTCAAGGTGTAGTGGAAACACTTTGGTCTAGATGAAGCTACATGGGAAATGGAGGATGCCATGAAACATGCATACCCATTTTTGTTTTCTTCTGTACATACAGAGCTCATCAACATGTAGAACATCGAGGACAATGTTCATTAAGTTAGAGGGGATTGTGTTGGCACAGGGGCAAACCCAGGGTTCAACGCTACAACAGCGCACCAACAAATCCCTAACTACCAGCCCTTTTAGAAACACCTGCGAATTAGATGAAGTCTCACTCGAGGTAGAGGCAGGGGTGGTTGTAAGACTCAAGTGTCTACAACCTTAGCTAGGAAACAAATCTATGATTGTACTAATTAATAAAGCACTTAGCACCGTCAGTTCCTCAATATGCAATCAATATCCACTTCCCTGATAAAACATGGCTTCACAACATCCACACTAATCTAATGTATTTAAGCACTTAGCATAGGTAAATAGATCAAATCAATCAGATTAAGCACTAAGCATGGCCATATAGATCAGATCTAACATTCATGCATATCATAAGAACAAAGCATAAGTAGATCTATCTAAACATATCAAAGCACTTAGAAAATAACATGTGAACACACGAAGACAAGGCACAAAGCAACATAACACAATATTTATGTGGTTCACCCCCACCCTGGGGCTATGCACACCAACTCTTCTTCTTTATTGTCTTCAGTCAATCGGTTACAAGCACAAAGCCTCAAAACCCTACTCCGCATAGGATAGAGATCTGCACAGCTCACTAGATCCTTCTTCCTTGCATTACAGCATAAAGCCTTCCATAGTCTGTTACAACCACTTGCACTTAGCTCTGCAAGTCTCTCATAGTAGGCACAAATCCCTTACAATCCACACTAGAACTTAGCTGCTAGCACTTAGCACAACCAGTCTCACATCACATAGATGCACTACTACTTCTCTCTAGCCTAAGTATCTATTTATATATACAAAATAGGCCTAAACATGGGTAAACCCATGGGCCGACATCCCAACCCCATTACATAATCCCCAAAAACCAAAAAGGACCCAAAAAGGGGTCGAGATCTCGTGATCTCTACTTCATCTTGTGCTCCTCCTTCGACAAGATGTCGAAGTCCCAAAATAGGTCAACATGACCAAGAATCTCCCAAAACTTGGTCAAGGGCCAACAGGCTCCCAACACTGACTTGTGACTTGTCCCGAGTCACTCTAGTCTGACTAGTTCTGCCTTGAATTCCTTGAGCTTGGCTCAAGTTGCTTCGACCTGTTGCTTTGCTACGACTTCTTGCTCGATGAACTCCTGGATCACTGCATCATTCACTGGCCCTTCTAGGAATTGTTCTGCTGTGGTGACAACCTGTTCTAGCTCTGCTCCTCAACTTTCAGCCTCTGTAAACAACTGATAGGCCTTATCTTGAACAGGTTGGAGCCATTGAATTATTTCCATAACTTTGCTCTGGATTGTATGGATCTGTTTTTGAGCACTGCATTGCTCTTGAGATCTCTTAATTCTGTCTACAACTGAAAGGGCCTTTAGCTGCTCCTGTAGTGTGTCTACATGCTGCTTCGCTTCCTGGAGCTGCGACTCCAGTGCCTGCAACTCTGGGTTCTCAGCAAGCTTCTCATACGTTTGGGCACTATGGTTACTCAGTTATGTGCACTCCTCGACAATAGCCTTTAGTCTCTCAACGACGCTCCTGGCGGTTGCTTCCCTTTGGTCTCTTACATCTTGCGGGGTCTCGGGCACTGCGTGTAGCTCCAAATCTGCTATGCGTTGCTGTAGTTGCTAAATCACTTATTCAAGTTGCACTACTTGCTGTGGAACTCTCTCCTCATCCTTTACTTCGATGACTGTCACAGAGCGAATTTCTCTGTTGACCCTTTCCTTTACTTCGAGTTGCTTCGCGAGAAACTGTTTCTTTCTTTGCTGCAACTATGCTCTTTCTTCATCCCACTTCTCTTGGAGAGAAATCTTTTCCCGTTCTGCAGCACTACATTTCTCTAGAAGGTCTTCTTGTACTTGTGCCAAAGCCTGGGTGGCTTGCGCTGTTTCTTCCTGTGCTCATTGAAGGCAAGCTTCGACTGTGTCAGCGATTCAATGGATTTGAGCTGGCTCATCTTCCAGTTTTGGTGTTTCCAATGGCAGAGGCGCAGTGGAAATTGCATGGATGGACTGTAGTGCCTGCTGCACCCCTTGAATTTCAACCTTAATTCGATTGTATATCTCCTCTTGCTGAGCCTCTTGCTTCTTTTCTATCTCTAGTGAATCATTGTTCAATGCTGCTACAATGAAATCGAAGTCATCTGAGGAGAGTATAGTCTACATTTTGGTCATAGATGCTCTCGATTTCTTTTGAGAAGAAGGCTTCG
The DNA here is from genome assembly GCA_009831015.1 of Picea engelmannii. Classification (NCBI taxonomy): domain Eukaryota; kingdom Viridiplantae; phylum Streptophyta; class Pinopsida; order Pinales; family Pinaceae; genus Picea; species Picea engelmannii. The sequence goes on along the minus strand of ML779879.1, from coordinate 196,999 downwards.
GGGGGGAAACATTCCTTTTCTTCGAGGGATCCTCCTCGTCTCTAGGCGGTGTAACCTCTCCTTTATTCTGTTCAAATTCTGCACCATCTATCTCTTCGCCATCTCCTCCTTGCTCAGGTGATATGGAAGTAGTCTTTGCTGAGGTACTACTTACGTCTTGGGCTTATTCATTTTTCTTTGTCTTGCTAGGTCTAGGTGTATCATGCACTGCTTCTGGACTATCAATGTTGGACATCTCCACAGGATCTATTGGAATGAGGAGGTCCTCCAACCAGTCTTTAGTAATCTCTTCTAAGTTCTCCTCTGTCATCTTGTAGTAAGACTGAAGTTGCTGCTTGTGCTCGTCAATGTGCGCTGTAATATAAATGAAATGGTGGTCCGCGCTGAATTTCATTAAAGGCCGAAACCTATGGAGAGTATTCGGTGTGATGCGAGGCTTGAAATGGATGACTATATTCAGTTGGTTGTAATAGGTATGGAACACAACATTTGACTGCCATTGCTTGTTCATGTCACTGGAATACCACAATGTACTGAACTTCGCAGCCATAGGTTCAAAGGGCTCGATGTCTGGGAAGGTCGCACCTTTCGGAATCTCCTAGGTGATGAATAAGATCAAGATCAAAAGCCAGCTGAAGTGGAATTCATATCCCTGATATTGCACTTCCCTGCAGTCCAGTTCCAACTGGTTCACCAGGTACTTTTCCCAATTCATTTGTATGCCCTCCGCGCACTTCTCTGCGAGGTCAACAACAAAACCAGTCACTTGGGTGGGTCGGTTATTGCAGACTAACTTTCCCGCGATCAATTGACAGGATAGGCGCACTGCGACACTCTAGATAGAGGCTACCTTGTAGCTTCACGTTCCCTTCTCGACATCACCATAAGTGTCCTTGATCCTTTGTGTGAGAGCGTGGTCCATGGATTTTCCAGGGTAGAAATCATGTGGGTCAGGGCCTTGCATACTCAGCCCTGTGATCCAATTGATCAATGTCAGATCCACTGTGATATGGCAATTTAACCACATGTATATGCCATGGTAACAAGACAATAACAACTTGACACATACATTCACTTCTTGGTGCCTTCTGAAGTGAGGAATCTTCATGACATTGAGCAGTGTGGACTGTGCGAGGTTCATAGTCCATGACTGGGGAACTATCTTCAAATTATTTTCCTTTGTTTTGGTTAGGTACTTATGTGGGGCGAGCATGTTGTAGACCTTCCTGTCGTCGAGGCTAAAGTCACTAAACTTTAGTGCTGCAATATTTTCTTGATCTGGGAGAACTGCGTGTATCCCCTTCGGGAGGTACGTAGTGACCAAAGCGTACTCAAACTCTCTGGGCACACTGTCTCGATTGATTGCACCACTCAGAGGTGGCAGGTAGGTGGGCAATATGCTCGGAATCAACTTAGCATTCACGAGATCATCCCTGTGCTTGGTTATTTTCTCATCGGATGGTTGGGATGGTCCGGTTCAAGCAGTTGATGGAGAGGCTGGCAGTCCTCTTGTGGATGATGCTTGTACACCTGTGGATAATCCTCTCTCCAAAATTACTCTTTCATTCATCAGGTCGATCAAAACTTCCTCAAAAACTCTTTCTGCAGCGCTCAACTCGTCCAACATGCATGCTCGGGGTTAATAATCTCAGTTTTGGGAGGGGTAGCTTAGACAAAGTAATGAGAGAGAGATAAGAAGCATGATGATCATGGTATAAACTCAACGTAGTCTGTGGGCTCAAATTCTCAATTAGCAAAAGTGTTCTCGGTGCGTGGCATGGTGCGATAAATAGGTAACTCGACAATGGGTCGCTTACAATGGGTATGAGGTCTTCATTAACTCTTGTTCGGTCCGTTATGGCACGGTCCAACAGTCTGATGATGAACCATAATTTCCTTTCTGCCTGTTCGGAGCTTCGATTGAACGATTATAATGTCCCCAACGGCTATATTGCTTCGCCATGGCGAAGTGCCATGTGTCACTGTTATGATATCCCTACGAAGCTCCAATTTTGTAGATTTTCCTTCTGTGAGGTTCCCTCTGGGACTTTCTGTAACTTTTCAATACTGGCCCTCTTCTTACTTAGCTTTCTAGCCTTCTTTCCAGTGAGCTTCATCTCAGTATGTCTTTTTCCATTCTAATTCTTATCTTCGTTTGACATAGTCACTGTGTGCTGTTGAGATTCTTTCGTAATATTAGAAGGTGATACTTATTCTTTGTCTGGGATAAGTACTTCAGTATTCTGTAGATCCTCTAGTGTTCTCTCAGCTTCGACATCTGGGTTGCTAGTGTTAAATATCTTTGATATTCTCTTCTGTTCTTCAATCAAGTGTGCAATCCTTCTAGTCATGAAATCTTTTAACTCTTATTTATTCTGCTCCAAAACTTCTTCTTCTTCCTTTCATCTGGCTTGATCGCTATCAATCCAAGGTTTTCCTAGTAACATGGTAAATGGGGTGCTGTCTTCAATAAATTTAATAATCTCAAAATCTTTTTCTGTCGAAGTTCCATTAACGTTCATAGGTATGCGAGCGAGATTCCCACATAGGTTTATCGGTTTTCCTCTAAATAGTCCTATTCCTCCTAATGAAGGGATCATAGCAGGCTTCCCTATGGCTTCCCAAGTTCTTTCTGTCATGATATTCACCTATGTTTCTTCATCCAGAATACAGTCAATGTCAAAGTCTCCTATTCTTACTTCAATTCATTCTTTTTCCTTGAAGATCTATGATAGTCTGATATGTCGATGCTCATTCAGGGTTTCGTTTATTTGCAACAATACTTTCTCTGATTCTTCCTAGGATTTTGTCATTTTTGGATCTGCCTTAGGGTTTTCTTTATTTAGATTCATTTCTTCCAACTTAACAATCATTCTAGGGAAATCCAACACTTCATGGTCCATAGCTTTACAACAAAGACAACTAGGTCTTTTCCCAGGGCATTCCTTAGCAAGATGTCCTGGTATTCTGCAACTATAACAGAGGGTTAATCCTCTCTTCCTTTTAAATGATCCCCAGCCTTTCCGGTGTTGCACGCTGTGATCATAGGAGCTAACCTGCAACAAATTCTTTCTAAGATCCTGCATCCATTTGTTAGTCCAAACATTCTTTCTATGCATAGGTATAACACATCTTTCACTATTCTTATCAGATCTACTCATATCAAGCCTTCTTTCATCTATTAGTGCCCTAGTTTTTAGGCTAGAACAAAACCTATCAAACATACCTAGATCCATACTTTAGAAACAAAAATTTCCACTTATCTTACTTCTATAGAGCACAAATCTTCCAGATCTAAAACTTTCCACTATTCTTACCTTTATCAGAGCACAGAGCTTGCAGATCTTACCTCTTTTAATAAGAAGTTCTCACTTTTACCTTTCTTAGAGCACAAAAGCTTTTAGATCTCACTTCTCTCCTTTAGATCCAACTTCTTTTCTTCAGATCAAGCTTCTTTCTTTTAGCACAGAGCTTTATAAATCAAGTAGAATACTGCACACTAGAGTGATAGATCTATGCACATAGCTTTCACAATTTCAGGATGAATCTTTTCACAAAGTTTCTTCTTTCTCAATTCCCAACAATCATAGCTTCAGGTCCCGGCAACGAAACCATTTGTTGGCACAGGGGTAGACCCGGGGCTCAATGCTACAACAATGCACCAACAAATCCCTAACTACCGGCCCTTTCAACAACACCTGCGAAGAATATGAAGTCTCACCCGAGGTAGAGGCAGAGGTGGTTGCAAGACTCAGGTGTCTGCAACCTTAGCTGGGACACATATCTATGATTGTACTACTTAATAAAGCACTTAGCACTGTTAGTTCCTCAATATGCAATCAATATCCACTTCACTGATAAAACAGGGCTTCATAGCATCCACACTAATATAATGTATTTAAGCACTTAGCATAGGTAAATAGAGCAAATCGAGTAGATTAAGCACTAAGCATGGCCATATAGATCAGATCTAACATTATCTCATATCATAAGCACAAAGCATGAGTAGATCTATCTAAACATATCAAAGCACTTAGCAAATAATGTGTGAACACATCAAGACAAGGCACAAAGCAACATAACACAATATTTATGTGGTTCACCCCCACCTTGGGGCTACGTCCACCAACTCTTCTTGTTTATTGTCTTCATTCAATCGGTTACAAGCACAAAGACTCAAAACCCTACTCTGCATAGGACATAGATTTGTGCAGCTTGCTATATCCTTCTTCCTTGTGTTACAACACAAAGCCTTCCACAGTCTATTACAACCACTTGCACTTAGTCTCTACAAGTCTCCACACTAGCACTTAGCTGCTAGCACTCAGCACAACCGGTCTCACATCACATAGATGCACTACTACTTCTATCTAGCATAAGAATCTATTTATATATAAAAAATAGGCCTAAACATGGGTAAACCCATGGGCCAACATCCCAATCCCATTACATAATCCCAAAAACCCAAAAAGGACCCAAAAAGGGGCCGAGATCCCGTGATCTCTGCTTCGTCTTGAGCTCCTCCTTTGACATGCTGTCGAAGTCCCAAAATAGGTCAACATGACCAAGAATCTCCCAAAATTGGTCAAGGGCCAACAAATTGTAACACCTCTGTTTCCCCCAGCTTGTAAATATAACTATAACTTGCCAAAAGACTGTGACAGACTGAATATGTGTGAATGTTCGATTTGATGAACCGTTTTGTTATAAAAGGTAATGTATGTATTTATGTTATTAATTAAAAATGGATAGTGTTGCATAACTACTAAAAAGGGGGGTTTTCCAAGATAGATCATGATGCTGTGAGAGAGATGGTGAAGGAAAAACATAAATGGTTGAAATGACCCCCACTAGACGAGCACCTTACTAGATTTAATTACTTAAACCCAGGACAATCCACTGACCCAGAAATAAATTGCCAGTTAGGATGGTAGTTGGGAAGCCTCCTCAAGATTTAATGAGGAGATGGGAGAAGTACCCATATGAATGACTCCCTGACCTGACCATGATTTGGGGATTTAGACCCACACAATATTGCTGAGGAAGGCAAGAAAGAAAGTTATTTCATGGGCAGAGGCAGATCTGCGAAGAAGAAGAGCGTGTGCAGCTCGAGGGTTCTGAAGAGAACTGAAAAAAAAGCTCGTTCTGGGTGCAAGAAGCCGTTGGTGGTGTTTTCAGTCCAAGATGATAGACATAGATGCAAAGAAGATGAGTCAATGTTGAAGTACTCATAGAAGACCCCCTTTCTTGGTAGAGAGAAAACCATTTTTCCAAGTTCTTGTGGGAGGAGGAGAGTAACCTCCATCCCTAACTGTCGCTGAACAAGAAGAAAGAGTCTCTCTCAGAGCACCAGGGTCTAGCTAGGGTATTTCTAATGGTACCATTCATGAGTAGCCGTGCCTATGGTTGGGTGGAAACAAGCACCCCTCTCAGCAGTTGCTTCACCATCTGGTTTTCATGATAAGTATTCTTATACCTGCATACTAGAATTGAAATGATGATTGAATATACATGTTTATGGCTAAAATTTGTATTGAATGATTAAGGTAGAAATTCTTATTGTTTTTCTGTGAACCCATGCCTTTGACTGGTCTTCTGTTTGCCTCAACTTAGCATCTAGAGAGTTATGGGACGTGGGTCTGTAAGTGAGTCTAAGAATAAGCTACGTTCTCTGCACTGGCTAGAAATTTCCTAAGGGAATTTTTCCCAAGGATTGACCTTGTAATGCAAGATATTCGGGGTAGAGTTAACTGGAATACTTAAGTCCTACCGACCTGATCTAAAAATGAAAAAGACTTGTCTCTTTTAAATTATTTGTAAGTGTTAATTATGTGTGTTTGGGAAAAATGATCAATTTGCAAACACATAAATTAGAGATTTTTTACACTTAAGATGCACATAATAACCAACAATTAACAACCAACAGTAAACACATAACACAACAAATGATAAAGGAGTTCACCCCTCTCTTGGGCTACATCTCCTGGTCTAGATTCCAATGTATATTTTATATTATTTGATAAAAGTGACAAAAACAATGCTTTAAAATGCTCAAAATTCCAAATAGATGGATCCAATGGCTCCAGAACATCCAAAAACCCCTAGTTGGGTTCTTTTGGCACCTGGTTTGGCCAAAAAATGAAGAAGTTACACTTCCTGGAAGTTTTCCCCCTCAAGCTTGCTGTCTCTGGTTCTCCAATTCGCACCTGTGAATGACTAACCTAGCTCCTATAGCATTACTGGGCCAAAAACCTAGCACACCGCACTGTTTTGAGAAATGTAGCGAATTGTTGCACTTTTAGTGCGCTGGCCCCTTGTCCTGGCAGAGGTGTTGGTCGCATGGGGGGCATATGGCCATGTCCCAACGCCTTTCTCGCCCCTTGTGGCTAATATGTTGCATAAACCCCACACCATTGGTTATGTGGAGTGGTCATATGGCTTAACACCCATGCCTTTCGAGCTAACCCCATTCCCCGCGCCACAGGTTTTATGGTACGGTTTCATGTGGAATGAACTGGGGCTCAACATTTGCAATAGTCCGCACGCCAAAGGTTTATGGAAAGGTCATATGGTATGCTGTAGACCGGGGGCTGGGGCTAACCCTCGACCCTTTTCTCCGCCACTCGAACCATAAATTCAATTCAAATAATTAAAACATTGTAGAGGGGTAAGAAACACCCGTAGGCGGGTTGGTAGCCCGACCTACATTAGAGATATGCCAACGTTGAATGGCCCGGGTTCGACCCCTACGGACTCCATTACAATTTTGACCTGTAAAAAAATGACGAGGTGTCATGTGGCGGCCCTTGGATAGGCCATGTGGAACCTCCCCATTCGCTTTCCCAATGACATGTGTCGAACAATCATTGGTCCACGTTAAATGCCACGTAGACCAGCCACGCCACCCCTAACACACAACACCGACCACATGTCGAAGCTGTACCAAGCCGCATCAACATCTCTGCACCATGGGTATTCCACATCACTTACCACATGTTTAATTTGTACCATTCCATGTCATCACTGTACGGTCAGCTGCCACGTCAACACTGTGCGGACTGTACAGTCAACAAAATTTTGCCTATTTGGCAAAATGAGCAGAACATGATATCTCGCTCATACGATGTCTGTTTGAACCCGTTCAAGTTGTGTTGGGATTGTGATGATGAGGCCTATGCACATGTCCATTTTGAAGCAATTCCTAGCACTTTTATTTTTGAGCAAAATTTGATCCGCTAGATCACAACCTCTCGAATTTACCTTCATGGGAATATTAAGTTTGAACTCTGTTGAAAGAGGGTGCCTCCTTCAAACCCTTCACCTGTGTGACCAAGGGCTTATGTCCATGGTCCTAACCAAATCGTGACTAAGTGTTGAGCGTGTAGCCTTGAGGCTTGTCCAAGAATCCATATGACTGGGACCTTGAAACCCTTTGCTAGGCCTGTAAGGAGCTAAGATTTTCTAGCTTCACAACTCTGTGATTTCAGAGATCCGAGACACTATGACTTTATAACCTCCAAAACCAATCGAAGGAAACCTACTGGTTTGGTTACAACTGAGGTTGACCGACATCTAGCGGTTTCCCTCACCGTGACTATGGGATTTTCCCCACCGCCAAAGCTTGATCCACTTACCAGTTTCGAATTCATGTGAGCCATAGATCCGAGGAGTCTCGGGATATTCCCCGACCATTGGATCTACTCCGCAGTTACTCTGGTGTTGACCACTTCAGGAGTACAACGACGTCATGACACTAAATCCCCCGAATGCTAGAGTTGCAAATTAATGTGAGCCATGGATCTGGGAGTCCAATGAGAACCCCTCTTAACTGACTGATCAATCGGTGGAGGGAATCATGTACATCACTTCGGTGAAGTCCTACTTCAGGAGAACTATATATCTAAGGATGCTTTAGGATACTTCCTGGCCATTGGATCCACGTTGCGGTCAGTCCGACGTTGACCACTCCGGGAGAAGGGGGGGGGGTAAGCGAGCGGAACCCATGAATGCCGAAGTTACAAAGTAATGGAGGTCGTAGATCAATGGATCTACTTGGATGCATATCGACCATGATATCTAAGGGCATTGGAAGGCTATTAGTCCAGAGTGATGTGGCATGATGACACCACCTAGGGTGACGTGGACCCATGTTTGACGTGCTAGGTGTCACCTTGATTCATACTTTTCGTAGACCCTATGTGCCCATTAGAATATGAAACATGTTACCCACTGATGGGGCCACGTGCCATCTCTTCCTTCCCACATGTAACCCCCTTGGCACATATTTTCTTGGCCTATTGGAGGGTGGAGTACTCGAGACCCACCTGTCCTTGCCTTTGCATTTTTATATGCCACCATGTGTAAGGGTGGACCCTTCGGGAGTCCAGGACTTCAAAAGTATGGAGGTTTGGGGTGTATTTTCATAGATAAGCTGAAAGGAATGAAGGCCAGAGGCATGTGGTGAGATTTTGGGACTCCAGAAGATATGCGCATAGAAAGAAAAAGGGGCGTTCAACGCCAAAGAGTTGAACGCCGAATTTCCCTTAAGCTTATGTGTTAAACAAGGATGAAGTTTCGCTGTTGGATTGGATGGTGGATGGAATTCCATCGTATATGTAGGAACACTGGGGAATCTTTGGGACTTCGGGGAACTTGGGATGGTATTAGGGAGACAAACCTACGTGGGCACCACGTGGCCCTTGATTAATAATGCCCGAAGAGCTTCGGGAGGCCATAACTTACAATCCAGAGCTCGAATTTGAGCCTGGTATCAGTCGTTATAAAGCTACGGTTGAGTAGAAGAGGATGGAGACCCGATAAAGAGGATTAAAGACGATCAAAGTAAGAGAAATTTTGATGCCCCATCCCTAATATGGTACTTAGGGGTCAGGTAAGTTACAATTCATATATAACAAAATTACTAGTTTTTGTAGATACATGAGAAGATTCACTCTAACTTGCAAGGATTTCAATGCACTGTCTGGTACGATGAAATTCTGGTGAGGTAAGAGGGTTCAAAACAATAATAGGAAGAAAATCAAGGACATATAGGTCACTAAAATACCTTCTAATAAGAGTCTCCAATCGAGAGGTCTGAGTTGAAGTTTCAACAACACTAGATCGAGGAGGAAAAACTTCAGAGCTTAAGGATGTAGATCTTGAAGGAGATCTTGAAGTTGCAGGAGATATTGAGGGTGAATGTGATCTTTGAGGATGGTTTCTAGGTTTATGTGTTATTTTGGCCATTCACTATCACGAGGCCCTCCTTCTAGAGCCAAAAATGTTGACAGCCAAAATTAACCATGATCAACATTTAGGGTATCACCCAGTCAGGGTCCCAATTAGACCCATTTCCATTTGTTGTGGTGAACCCGACTGATTATGATGGGTCCAATTACCCCGATTTAAAAATATCCTAATCTATTTTTTAATATGATATAATCCTATCTAAGCTAATTCTACTACAAATCAAATATTGGTCTAATATTAAATTAACTCAATCTTTGAACTAAACTCAAACAAGGGCTTAACAAAGGCACAGGGAAATTAGCTCCAACGTATGGAGACTTAGAAGTAAGATAGATAACCAATTATTCTGAAATGAAATGAGAAAAAATCATAATATAGTAACTCTTGTTCTAACATTGTAATATATGGTAGACTACAATTATATTAATACTAAATTTGAATCCCGGGAATAATGATGTATGTGAGTGGAAAATAATAGTAATGAATAATGAGGTAGATTAATTCAAGCATTACTAAAATTATAATACTGTAAATAAAGTGAAACAATATTTAAACAATTAAATATGCCTCATTCATAAACATGATTCACACACATGTAATCTTATAAATTCTTATGTAACAAAAATATATGAATATAATTTATCAAAAATGATCAATTATATATGAAATGATATCGACACACAAGAAATTAAAAGAAATTGATTTTTATGAAAGTTTAGGAATATAAATACCAACAATAGTACTAAGCATTTGGACTCCAATTGAAAACACAAAACCAAAATTATCCTGTCCTATAAAAAAAAGGAAATACCAAACAATATTGTTTAGAGTTTTCTTTCTTCCATCATAATATGAATGCCTTTTTTTGTTTCCTCACACTACTTTTATAATGAAGAGTTTATGAGGTATAAAGATAAAACATATCTCCCTAAAATCAAGAGTCCAACTATATGTTCTAGAAATATTACAATGAAGTCTTTTAACAACTTAACAAAAATAAATAAAAGATCATAATCTAATAAAACCTTAGATAACCAACATACTTCATGATAACTTTGACATTCCATAAGACAAATTTCATTTATTGAACACCTGTACATCCAAAATTGATCCAGATGGATATCGGTGGCCACCCACCTTTTCCAACTGGCTCAAAACAGTTTTCTGACAATTTTGGCAATTTACTATTTTTAGCAGTTTTAACTTTCGAGGCCATTTTGAGGGCCTAAATGAAGGTTTTTTTGGGATCGAGCTCCTCAATGATATATGAAGGAATAATTGAGCCCCCAAAATGAATCTCCTCAATGATACCTTTCCAATGGGCTATCACACGCCTAAAATGGAGATCGTATGCAAAAGTTACGACCCTGGGAAGTTGATGTACTAACTTACCCAAACGGGGCCCACATGAATTTTGGCGCTTCATCTCATAGGGTTAGGTTTTTGGATGTCTAGGGTTTTTTTCATTCTTGCTTATTGTAAAAATTCCTTCAGAGCCTCATTGTAACCTTCTGCTTGTGAATGCGCGCTGCCGTCACATCTCTTCTCAGAGATAAGCCACCACCATTCCAGCAAGCTTGTTTCTGCTGCATTTTACAGTTTCAACTTATTTCGTTATTGAATAGAAAACCAGTTTTACTGTATCTCTGTTATTTTTTGTTAAGCACCTGTTAATAATCTGTATTCATTTCATTCTGCTCATAAAATCCGGATCAGTGGTATCAGAGCAGTTTGCTCCTTGTCGTCTTAGTGCATGTCCCCAATGAGGTCGGAGTACAAAGAGTTGGGTCTCGAGCTTGTTTCTCTTGAGGAAAGAAGCTCCCGCATGCCCAAGTGACCTCCCATGGTAGGAGAAAATAAATATGATGGGACAGGAGATCCTTTCAAACTGTTGATTGAGGAATCCCTCACACAATAGAGGAACGAGATGATGGATAGTTTCGCGCAAATCCTTCGGTGGCTACCAACAAGTGACTCGTCTTCTTCGAACGAAGGCGCCGCCCCCTTCAAGGTACAAATAAACTTCGATATTCCTATAGTTGAAGGTCAGATAGACACAGATGCTGTAGACAAGTGGTTGAATCTACTAGAAGGGTATTTTTCTGTCCATAACTTTTCGAATAAAGAAAAGATTACTTTTGCGCTCCTCAAAGCCGTTCCCCATGTCAAAGATAGGTGGGAAACTTTATGTGAGCAAAAGGAAATAGAGGAAACCTCATTATTTTCAATCATGACCACCTGGGAATCCTTCAGGGATGCTATTAAGGAACAATACTACCCTGTCGAAAGTTATGACGACCTGTATACCAAATGGACCACGCTGCGGCAAGAAAGAGACCAAGCAGTGCCGAATTTCACAAATATCTTCCACACCTTGTGCACCAAGTTGGGTGTCAAATATTCAGAGCGACCTCTGGTGCTCAAGTATCG
>ML779879.1:167075-181533 GCA_009831015.1 Picea engelmannii | reverse complement strand
CACTTGTAGAAAGAATGCTTTACAGGACCCCATCGGAAGCTTCGCCCACTCCGTTATGGGCCGTACACTATCACCAAGTCCATGGGGGATAATTCTTTTGAGCTCAACATTCCTCCTTTCCTTGGTCTGCACCCAGTGTTCAACGTGGATCTCCTTCGCCCTTATTTCCCACCATTACTGGACACCTCAGAAGTAGCAGAACAATTGACACCATTAGAGCTCAACCCCGATTGCCTACAATAGGAAACCAATGATCATATTGTGGACAGACAGATCAAGGGAACTCGACAACAAAGGATCCAACTTTATCGAGTCGTCAAAGCAGGGCAGCTCCTGCACCAAGGCAAGTGGCTCACCCGGGGCCAAATTCAATAGAAATTTCCTCATCTGATGGGGGACCTCAACGCAATGGATACCATTGCTTCCTAAGGAGGGAGTATTGATCCAGATGGATATTAGTGGCCACCCACCTTTTCCAACTGGCTCAAAACAATTTTCTGACAATTTTGGCAATTTACTATTTTTAGCAGTTTTAACTTCCGGGGCCATTTTGAGGGCATAAATGAAGGTTTTTCAGGATAGATCCCCTTAATGAAATATAAAGGTTTAATTGAGCCCCCAAAATAAATCTCCTCGATGATACCTTTCCAACAGGCTATCACACACCTAAAACGAAGATCGTATGCAAAAGTTACGACCCCGAGAAGTTGATGTACTAACTTACCCAAACGGGGCCCACATGACTTTTGGTGCTTCATCTCCTAGGGTTATGTTTTTGGATGTCTAGGGTTTTTGGCATTCTTGATTATTGTAAAAATTCCTTCAGAGCCTCATTGTAATTTTCTTCTTGCGAATGCGCGCTGCTGTCACATCTCTTCTCAGAGATAAGCCACCACCATTCCAGCAAGCTTGTTTCCGCTGCATTTTACAGTTTCAGCTTATTTCATTATTGAATAGAAAACCAATTTTACCGTATCTCTGTTATTTTGTGTTAAGCACCTGTTAATAATCTGTATTCATTTCGTTCTGCTCATAAAATCTGGATCAAAAATAAAATGAATTACTAATAGACTCACTTTAAATAGAGTATCTACAAAATCTACAATTCTGTAGCTGCTCTTAAATAAGCAAATACAATCAAATGAAAACAGACTACAAACAAATTCATATGTCAAAATGAAATTATCCTTCAACTAAAATTCTATTCACAACAATTGGACATTAACCTTTAGATTGGGCAAGATTCTTAACATATGAGGTGATGAAAATATTAATTCTTGAAGTTTTTACAACCAACGGACTTTCAACATTGACATTCTTTTTCTCAAATCAAAGATTTGTCTCTCATATTGCTCAATCATAATTCGATTCTGCACTTTCAATTGTTGATTTTGTAATATAAGCTCGACCGGATTACTGTTTAAAAGAGGCACCACAACGTGATATTTCTCCTTCCAGAACCAAGCTTCAAAACCATCATTCCCTTTATCTTTAACAATAGGAGAATACATTTCTTGTTTATTATCAGGTGAAACAAAATTATTGGGCTTGGCTTCCTTATGCATAGAGTGATGGAAATTAGATCAATATTTAAGATTATTCCGAGGTTTCAACTTATGATAAGGACATTACTTACTCATCTCAGGCTCTTCTAGGTCAATAACTGTAGAAACAGTAGGAGTAGAGACTTTTTAAAATATGTTTCTCTGAACCCGTGAAAATATTCTCGCCAACTGCTTATTTTTAATTCGATTTTGTCTTATCTGATCCTCTAAATGACTTGACATTTTGATTGTAGGATCCTAGTTGACTCTATGACATGGTTCAGATACATATTTATCAGACAACTTGGAATCAAGATGCTCATTCAAGGCTGATTTTGGCTTTTTTAGAAGAGCTACGGGTAACCCGAGCCAAAATTGGCTCTGCAAATTTACTGTTATGAAAAACAACTTCCATTGGATTTTCTTTGCATGAATGAATAGAGGGCTCTATTAATATATCCTGGTAAACCTATGATACGAGTTCTGAAACATCTTCAGGAACAATTCCTTGAGAATCTTTAACTACAAAAGGAATTTACTTCCCCCCTTTTTCCTGAACTGAGACATTAAAGTTGTTCCTTTGAAGGAAGTTTTCCCAAATTTCACCCAATTGAGACAGTTTGAATTCAAGAAGAATTCAAATCAATCCATGATGGAAAAGGCTACTATCAGGGTTTCCAAACTCTCTTTGGTAAAATTTAGCCATCTTAGACAGGATCTTAAGTAAATAATACGACAAATTCAATGGATAACCTATGAAAACCATCAAAATCCTGAAATGGTAATAGAATACCGAGCCATAACGACCCTCACAAGCTATATACATTCTAATAGCTGAGAACATAATTCACCATTTCTTCTTCAAATGGGAGGTGGGCATACCTTTTATATTATAAACCATCTTCTTCGAAACCATACATTCTTTCCAGGGTATGTTTTTCACTGGGCGGTTCTTCGACCAATTTTCTCTTGTGATAGGCAAGTGCATGGCTTCAACAATCAACAATTCGTCAAGTTGAATCTCCATATATCCTACCTTGGCTATCTTTCCATTGAAAATCTATGCAAATTCTTTGGAAACAACCATGTTATACCCTCGGAAGGACTTAATAAAACTTAAACACCAGACCTTTTGGAATAAGGATGAGGATTATTCATCGACCTCTAAAAGTTCAGTCATGTAGGCTCAATCCTAACTACGGGTGCCATGAATAATACGAATAACTCAGGCTAGGGTCAATCCTAAGCATAAACACATAACATGTTTTTGATTAATTGGGTTGGTTGTCATTGATGTCAACCCTTGAAGAAAGTCCGGTAGCAAATTCCGGTAGCACAAAGGTTTGGGTAATGGAACCAAGTTTGTTTGATGGATAATGGTATGCGTTTTGATATATTTGTAGGTAGGACTATTCTAGATGTATGGTACATGTAATACCATTTCCGGTGGTATGTGGAACGTCACATAAATCCTCACGGTTAGAGAGTTATGGCCATGTGAAGTTGGAGAACCCTCATGAGTCATCTAGAAGCCCCAAAAGGTCAAAGTAGTCAAAGTGGTTGAAAAGAAGAAATTATTTAAATAATAAAGTGAAGTGATGACTGTATTATAAGTCAAAGTGGATACACAAGAAATTATTTAAATAATAAAGTTAATGGAGAAATTACTAAGTGGACAAGTGGTTAGAAGTGGGTTAACCCTAAAATAAGGAAAGTGGTTTAACATGGTTAGAAGGTAACCCCTTGAGGAAACTACATAAAAGTATAAATAAGAGGCAAGGGTATTCTAAAATACATTCCTCTTTATTTATACTTTACAATAAGGCCTAAACTTGGG
Organism: Picea engelmannii; assembly: GCA_009831015.1. Lineage (NCBI taxonomy): Eukaryota > Viridiplantae > Streptophyta > Pinopsida > Pinales > Pinaceae > Picea > Picea engelmannii. The sequence goes on along the minus strand of ML779879.1, from coordinate 178,152 downwards.
GAAAACCCATGGGACAACATCCCATAAACCCATTACAAAACCCTAGAGGACCCCTTACTGGGTCCACATAACCCTCAAAATAGGTAAGATCCACGATCTCAGCTACGCCTAGGTGATCCTTCTTCGACTAATGCGTCGAAGTCCAAAAGTGGGCCAAAACCTCCAAAACTAACCAAATTTTCCCCAAAACTTGGTCGAGGGCCAATAGGCCCCCAACACTCACCTGTGACTTGTCCCGAGTCACTCAGGTTTGGAGAATGCTGCTTCAAAATCCTCGATATTAACTCAAGATGCCTCAACTTTCTACCTCGCCTGAGCCTCCTGCTTAGTGAGCTCCTGAACTGTATTCTCTATAACAGGCCCTTCTAGGTGCTATTCTACTGCTGAAAATACTTGATCTAACTAGGAACCCTGGCTATCGATCTCCTAGAACACCTTGCAAGATTCATCTTGCATAGGTTGTAGCTTATGTGTTACTTCCATCGCCTTACCCCGGAGGGCAGTGATATGTTGCTGTACTGTGCACTGCTCCTGGGATCTCTTCATCCTTTCCACTACTGTGAGTAGATTCATCTGCGACTGCAATGAAAATGCTTGCTTCTGCGCCTCCTGTAACTAAGCCTTTAGCTTCTTTAACTCTGGATCCTCGGCGAGGTGTTCATATGTCTGGGCAATCCTGTCACTCAACTGTTTACATGCCGAGGTGAGGGATTTTATACTTGCTACTATTTTTTTGGCGGACTCCTGCCTCTAGTCACACACCTCCTATGGGGTGCTCGACACTATTTGGGCCTCCAACTCAGTTATCCTATCCCGAAACTACTAGAGTGTCTCAGCGAGCTTCACTACTTGAGCTTCGAAAGGCTCTTGCTCCTCCTGTACCAAGCCTGTTATAGAGCGACACACTATTCTTACTACTTCTTTGACCATGGCCTGCTCTACGAGCAACTGCTCTTTTTCCTTCTGTAGCTGGGCTTCACCGGCTCTCTTTTCCTCCTGAAGTTTCACCCGAAACTCTGCTTTCTTTCTTTCATAGGCAGCTACACTGTCCTGCACTACTCGTAATTGTACTAGGACTTATTCTTTCTCCTTTTGCAAGGCTTCTGTAGCCTTCTCCTTCTCTTCCTGAGCTCTCTGGAACTGAGCTTCTGTTGCATCAACAAGCCTTCTTAGCTGGAATGGTTCATCCCCCAAGTTTTCGGTCTATGATGAGGAAGGCGTAGACGGTGCAATAGGCACTACACGGACCAAGCGAACAACCTGCTACACTTCCTTCAACTCCCTCTCAATCATTCCATATAACTCCAACTATTTCTCTTCATATCTCTACAACATGTCTTCAAAATCATCCTCCATAGCTCCGCAGACCAGACTAATGTCATCATTTGTGAGAGTGGCTTCCAACTATGGTTTATTGACACACATTTTCTTCCTTGCTGAAGGTTTCTTCGAAGTAACTTTACTCTTTTGTGGGTTCACTATCACAACAGGGGGATCTTCAGGTGGTGGGGTTCTCGGAGTAGGTTCACCTCCTCCTTTCTCTTATTTTCGTTCATCTCCTCCTCCCCGTTCTTCATATTCTCTTCCTCCTTTTCCTTCTGCTTCATCTTCTCCTCCTCATTGCGAGCCAGATCCGTTATCTCCAAAAGTTTTCTCTTCGTCCTCTTCGTCACTCTCTATGTCCTGGACTTCAACCTGATTTTTCTGCTTCTTCGTTCCACTAGACTGTCCAACATGTTCAACTTGTGTGATCATTGGATTTCCTATAGTGTCAGTGTCAGATAACTCTACATCGACGACAGGTATAAGAAATTCTTTTGTCGATTCCTTTATAATCTGCTCCATATCTTCATCCATTAGCCTGTAGTATGAATGGAATTCTTCCTTGTGCTCATCTCTTCTCGCGTTGATATAAATGAAGTGGGGATCAACGTGAAACTTCGCTATGGGCCGGTAATGATGCAGGCTATGCAGTGTAATACGAGGGAATGATTCAATGACGACTTTCAACAGCTAAAAATATCTGTGAAACACGACATTAGACTACCATGGTTCGTCATGTCATTGGTATACCACAGGGTGGAATACTGAGTGACTAGGGGATCCGTAGGTTCAATCTCTAGGAAATCATCTCCTTCAGGCATATGCCAAGCTACAAATGCAAACAGGATGATCAACCAGCTGTAGTGAAAATCATATCCCAAGTCCTGGGTTTCACGACAATATTTTTCTATCTTGTTGACGAGGTAGTTCATCAAGTTCATTTGCAGGCCCTCCACACACTTTCTTGCGAGGTCCACCACGAAACCGATGACTTGTGTGGGGCGGTTCTTCCTCACTATCTTGCCAACTAAGACTTGACAAGCAAGGCGCACTACTCCATCCTTTATGGAGGCTACCTTGTAACCTCAATTCCCCTTTTCTACCTCTCCATAGGCTTCTTTGATGTGCTGTGCCAAAGATCGGTCTGAGGTCTTCCCTGGATAGAACTATTGTGGGTTAGGACCCTTCAAAATTAACCCTGTGATCCAGTTGATCAATGCGAGATCCACAGTAATTATTCTGTTGATCCATAGATATCTGCCATGATAACACGACATAAGGAGTTTAATGCAAGTGTTAACCTCCTGGTGGCGGCCAAAATGCGAAATCTTCATTACGTTCAATACAGTTGACTGTACCAACCCCTTAATCCATGGCTGCGAGACGAGGCGAGGTTTCTTTCTGGTTTTCTTCATTAAATAATGGTGAGGAGCTAGCATGGTGTAGTTCTTCCGGTCTCCTAAGTTGAAGTCGTTGTGCTTCAACATTGGGATCTACCCTAGCTGACTTCCTACTATGCAAATTCCTTTTGGAATGTATGCAGTGAACACAGATTACTCGAAATCACGAGGGATATTGTCGCGGTTAATAGCGCCGGCCAGAGGTAGAATATACTCAGGCATGATCGACGGGATTTGTTTCATGTTAGTTAGATCACCACAATGCTTACTTCTTTGTTCAGTTATAGGGTTGATGCGGGTGGAACGATGTTCGATCGAAGGGGAATCCTGTAGTCCCCTAGTCGATGATGCCCGAATACCTTTAGATATAGGTCTGTCGACCATGATTTTCCTAAGAAATTCCTCGACAGACTTCTCTAAGTCACTAGGGTCGCCTGACATTCTAGCTTTTAATAGATAGCGGATAGACAAACAGACAGGTGGGGTATACTTTTAGATATTGACAGGCAGAACAACTCAACACTTGGACAATTCTAATCTTATCTCAATCAATCACGGGTCACAAAAAGTGGTCCCAACACCACAATCGACGAGTTAAATAAGTGGAGTGGTCACGACGGATCTTCCAACGGACAGGAAAATGATTCCATTAATGTAAATCTATCCGTTATGGTGCCGTCTCAACGTCCAAAAGTAGTCTATAAACCCGTAAATGCGTTTCCTAAACGGTCTGGAGCATCATTCTAATGGTTGGGGTGCCTCCAACGATTATATAACTTCACCAGGGAGAAGTCCAAATCTGTGCAGACCTGCTGTTCCAGCGAGGTTCAAACCCTACGAACCTGCCTCCTGCAAGGTTCCAGTCTGCAAAGTCTTCCATCTGGTTTTTGTAATTTCTTGTAGCTTTTCCAACTTAGCCTTCTTTTTATTAATCTTACTTGCCTTCCTTCCTGTTATTTGAGTCTCTTTAACTGTTTCTAGAATCTTCTTTCCAATTTTATTCTTATCTTACCGCAACATAGTAGCTTCGCACTGTTGAGGTACCCTCAAAGATTCTGAAGTTAATATCCCTTTTCTTAACACTTCCTGGGTGGACACACTTCTCTCTTGGATAGATAGGTCCTTCAATCCTTCCTGCATTCTTTCAACCTTGATAGCTAATTCTTTCACTTTCTGTTCCTCCCACGTTGTTACTTTGCTCTGTTGTTTCGACTTATCCTCTCGTTCTTCTCTTAGTTGGTCGATTTTCCTAGCTATGAAATCCCTTAATTCTTGCTTGTTCTTTTCTGTAGCTGCTTTCTCTTCTTTCTTTCTAATCTGATCCTTCTCAATCCAAGTCTTACCTAACAAAAGTGGGAAAGAGGCATTGTCCTTAACAAACCTAATGACTTCAAATTCTTCTTCAGTTGATGTTCCATGAACAATAATAGGTACAGTGGTTACTCTTCCACCTAAAGTTATCATCTTTCCCTTAAAGAAGCCTATCCTTCCTAAAGAAGGTACCACAATAGGATTTCCCAAAACTTCTCAAGTTACTTCTGTCATAATATTCACTTGTGTTTCTTCATCCAAGACATAGTCTATGTCGAAGTCTTCTATTCTTTCACTTACGCGTTATTTTTCTTTCAGGCTTTCTAGTAAACTGACATATTTATGAGCATCCATCATTTCTTCCAACTGTAATAACATATTTTGAACTTCCTCTGACATTTTCTCTTTATGACTTTCTAACATACCCTTAGTCTCTTGATTCTTTTCATAATTTTCTTTTCTTATGTCGCTCCCTTCAACTTTAGCAATAATTCTTGGACAATCCTCAACCTCATGAGCAAAAAAATTACAAAAACGACAAATAGGGCCTACCCCAGGGAATTCCTTAGCAAGATGTCTCGTCATTCTACAATTATAACACAAAGTCAATCCTCTTTTTCTCTTAAATGTTCCCCAATATTTTCTGTACTACACACTTCCCCTAGGATCATAGTGCTGGACCTGCAATCTGTAAAAAATCTTTCTAGGTTCCTGCGTCCACTTATCAGTCCAAGAAATATTTTTATGCATAGGAATAACATATCTTTCTTCATTTCCATTAAATTTACACAAATCAACTCTTTCTTTCAACTATGCTCTAGCCCTCAAACTAGGACATAATCTACTAAACATACTTAAATTCATGCTTTCAAAAACAAAAATTTTCACTTATCTTTCTCTTACAAAAGCACAAATCTTGCCTCTTTTAGAATATTACCTCTTTTCTCTAGAACAACTTACTTCCTTGGAAAAAAGCTTCGGAAGTCAAGTAGAGTACTCCACACTTTAGTAATAGACCTACGCATAGATATTTTCTTCTTCTTTACTTCAGTTCTTAACAATCACAGTTTCAGGTCCCGACAACGGAACCACTTGTTGGCACAAGGGAAGACCTAGGGTTCAATGCTTAACAGTACACCAACGAAATCCTGACTACCGGCCCTTTCAATGACACCTGCGAAGTAGGCAAAGTCTCACCCGAGGTAGAAGCAGGGGGGTTACAGGACTGTTGGCACAGGGGCAGAACCAGGGTTTAACTCTTCAACAATGCACCAACAAAACCCTAACTACCAACCCTTTCGGCAACACCTGCGAATAAAATGAAGTCTCACCCGAGGTAGAGACAGGGGGGTTGCAGGACTCAAGTGTCTACAACCTAGTTGGGATACATATATGTGATTACACACTTCAACAGAGAAATTTAGCCAATGACATGCATTAATTTATGATTCTTATTCACTTCACAGATTAAACCCTAAATATAGAACGACGTTGTGATAAATAAATCAACACCTCTAAGAACTTAGCATCAGTTCAGATCTAACATTCATTCACATCATAAAGCACTAAGCATTCATAGATCTATCTATCATACATAAAGAATAATGCACTAAGCAAACATAAACATAAAAACCATGAATAACATTGCACAAAGCACATTAACACAGGATATGCATGGTTTACCCTAGTGTGGGGCTACGTCCACCAAGTCTTCTTCCTCTTTATTAGTTTCTTCCAATCTTCTTACATGCACCAAGCCATAGATCCAACTCCGCAAAGGACAGGAGATCTGCGTGCACTCCGCCAAATCCTCCTTCCCCGAATTAGATCAAAGAACAAAGCCTTACATAGTTTGTCTACACAAAGCACTTACAAAACACTTGGACTTAGATTTGCAAGTCTTATCTCATCCGTGCACAAATCCAATCAATGAGTAGTAACCAACTAACACTACAACCTACATCACCTAGCTACTTATTTATACATTACAAAAAGGGGCCTAAGAATGGGTAAACCCATGGGCCGACATCCCATACCCGTTACATAAACCCTAAAAGCCCCAAAAATCCCACAAAATGGGCAGAATCCCACGATCTCCGCTTCGCCTAGGCTCTCCGTCTTCGACCAGCCCGTCGAAGTCCCAAAAATGGTCAATCATGACCAGTGTTTCCTCAAAACCTGGTCAAGGGACAACATGCCCCCAACACTCACCTGTGACTCGTCCCGAGTCACTTTGATCTGGGCAACAGTGCCTCGAAGGCCTTGATCTTAGCTCGAGCTACCTCGACTTGCTTCTTCACTAGAGCCTCTTGCTCAAAAAACTCCTGGATTACTTTCTTGGTGATAGGCCCTTCTAGGAACTGTTCTATTTTTTTTACCACCTGTTCCAGTTGTGATCCTTGTCCCTCGATCTCTTCAAAAAGTGTGCAGGCTTCATCCTGCATCGACTGGAGTCACTGTGTCACCTCCATAACTATGCTCTCGATGGAAATGAACTACTATTGAACTACGTGCTACTCCTGTGACCTTTTCATCTTCTCCACTGCAGTAAGCAAATTCAACTATTCTTGTATAGTTGATGCCTACTGCTTCGCCTCTTGGAGATGTGCCTCCAATCTCCTCAGCTCCGGGTCTTCTGTAAGGCAGTCATAGGTCTACAAACTTTGGTCATTGATTTGTTTACATTCTACGACCAACACCCTGATTCTTTCTACTGCAATCCTAGCGGTTTCTTCCCTTTGATCTCATACTTCCTGTGGAGTGCTAGGCACTGCTTGAAGTTCTAGGTCTGCTACTCTCGCTTGAAGCTGCTGAATGGCCTCAATGAGCTTCTCTACTTGGCTCTCGGTTGTCTCTTCTTCCATCTGTGCCAAGTCCGATACAAAGAGAAGTGCTCTAGTTACTGCCTCTCTAACCACAGTCTGCTTTGCAAGCAGCTGGTCTTTCTCTTTTCGGATTTTCTCTTTGTCCTCTTTGAACTTCGCTTGAAGGTCATCTTTTTCTTCCTGCGCAACCCAAAGTTACTCTAAGGCCTCCTCCTTTTCTTGCCTCAATGTCTCTGTGGCCTGCTCCTTTTCTTTCTGGACTCAACGAAGTCGAGTTTCTGTAGCATTTGCTAATTTGCATAGCTGGGTGGGCTCATACCCCAATTCTACATTCTCTGTGGAGGATGGCGTAGTAGACACTGTGCGGCTCGACTGGATAAGTTGTTGGATGTCTTTCAGTTCTTTCTCAATCCTGTCATAGAGTGTTTCTTGTTTCACTTCATGTCTCTACAAGATATCCTTTGGGGCATCTTTGACAACGGTGATGATAAGCTGGATATCATCTACTATGAGTATGTTCTATGATTGGGGCTTAGTGGCTCGGGATTTCTTCTGCGCTGAGGGTTTCTGTGGGGAACCCTTCATTTTCTTTGATGTGTCGACCTCTATAAGGGGATCCTTTGGTGGTGTTACTTCACCCTTTTATTTCTTATCTTCTTTCCCTTCCTCTTCTCGGTTTACTTCGTCACCTCCTCCTTTTCTAGGTGAATCAGATGCAGTTTCCTCTAATGCGCTATCCTTCTCCTCGCCCTTGATGTCTTGAAAATCCTTTTTCTTCTTCTTCTTGCCGCTGCCTTGTCCATCATGTTCAACCTGGGTGATTAATGGGCTTCCAATGATATTGGGGTTGGAGAGTTCTACATCCTCTCCTGGTACAAGGAATTATGCTGGCCATTCCTTGGTTATCTCCTCCATATCTTCATCAGTTAAATTGTAGTAAGACTACAACTCCTCCTTGCTTTCGTCCCCACACGCGGTGATATATATGAAGTGTCAGTCTGTGCAGAACTTCATGAGTGGTCTGAACCGATGGAGTGTATTCAATGCCATTCATGGGAAGGATTCAATAGCCTGCTTGAGCTATAAGTAGTAGGTGTGGAACACCGCATTTGATTTCCACTACTTTTCCATGTCGCTCAAATACCGCAAAGTGGTGAACCTCACGACCGGTGGTTCTGATGGCTCAAATTTAAGGAATGTTGCTCCCTCTGGCATCTCCCAAGTGACAAATTCTATTAAGATCAACAACCAACTAAAGTGGAACTTGTAGCCCTGGTCCTGTGCTTCACGACAATCCTTGTCCAACTCATTGACGAGGTAGCTCACCTAGTTCATCTGCATCCCTTTGATGCACTTCCTTGCAAGTTCGAATACGAAACCTGTTACTTGTGTAGGGTGGTTCTTGTTAGACAACTGAGAGGGGGGGCGAATCAGTTGTTACCATACTTAAACAATTATGCTTATTTTAAACTCTTTACAATGTACTCAATGACAATCACAATAATGCAGGGAAATAAGTAATATCACATTCAGTATCAGTCACACATATGAGATACACAGAGACATATATTTCCTGAGGAAACCCATAGAGGGTAAAAACCTCTTCTTCTTTATATGATAAGTAATATTTACACTCTTTACATTATCATACATATGAGCACCGACTCATAATGAGGCTGCAACCTCTGTTTTGCAAGCTACTACTTGCTAAGAGCACCCACTCTATGGATTCTCTAGCACCCACTAGAAGGAAGCACCAACTCCATGGTTTCTCTAGCACCAACTAGAAGGAAGCACCAACTCCCTGGTTTCTCTAGCACCAACTAGAAAAAAGCATCAACTCCCTGAGTGTTTCCAGCACCAACTGGATGGAAGCACCAACTTCCAATCATACAGGCACCAACCTGTAAAATAGAGAACAACATTTCTCCCTTGCACCTCTCTGCCACCTTGGTTTCTCTAGCTGCAACCAGATGGGAGCTATAGCTCCCTGTGTTCAAGTATCCACTTGAACCTATGAGGACAACAGTCCTCCCAAGCACCTCCCTACCTCCCTGAAAAATAAATCTTTGCTACTGAAACTTATTACAGTGATATAATGTTTAACGATGGCTTACTAGACTCATCACTGTTCTGCTGCATTTCCCTGCTTTGTCTGCTTCAATGCCTTCCTGCACCCACATGCTTGCGCTTTCTGTTCTTCTGCTTTTTATGCTCCATGTGCCATGTCCATTCAATGCACCATTCCCCTTTTTGTGCATTTTTGTTGCTGAACTCTCTCCCTTCTTCACACCTCCATGCTTCATAACAACAACAACACTCATCTCTTCTTTTTTCTGCATACTTGTAGTCATTGAACTCCTTGTTCATGCTCTCTCGCCATGCTTCTGCATGCTCTGCATGTCGAGTGCTCTACCTGTTCATCATAGAAACTCTTCAGCCTCTCTGTTTGTTAATCCCATCTATCCATCATCACTGGGTGTAATGATCAAATTGCTTCACATCACAGGCAGTTGAGATGCTTCATCTTCTGTTGTAGTCGACCTCAACCTCTCTGTCACAATTCATGGCTCCACCGCTCTTCCAGCTATCAATAGCCTCCACGAACACTCTTTTCAGATACTGGCAGATTCCTTGTGACCCTTCAATTCCTCTGGAAATCACACTGAAGTCTCTTCAAGTCCTCTGGCAGAAACCATCAGTGGTTTCTAGCAGTTACACTGAGAAGTGCTACAGTAGCCCTCCGATCTTCTTTAGTTTTATCTGCACCATTGGATTAACTTCTCTAAGTCTTACATTCATTTCGACATCCTGCTCTTCGACATTTTGGGATCACCATTGTGGAGGATTTTAGTACTCTCCATTTCCCGACCCCCAAAACTCTGAAAAGGAGCTTGTCTTCACTAACTCCTTCCCCCATCTTCCACCAATGTGACCAACAACTGTGACCTCAACCTTAGTCGAAACTGCATTTCGCAATTTCACGTTTCAACATTTCGGAATTTTGACACTCTTGGTGGTGAAGTTTCTTGACTCTGAAATGGAGCTACGAAACAGAGCTTGTCTGTGACATTTCATGATTTTGGGTTTCGCGATTTCGGGACTCCTTTGATGAAGAATCTTTACTGTTGAATCCTCCTACTCTCGGTATTCGAAACTCCGGTATGGAGTCTTTATCATTTCTCGACTTCGGGACTCCTTATGATGAGAGTCTTTGTCATCTCCATCTCCTGGTAACCGAAATCTCGGTATCCAATACTTCGAGCGATGTGCCTATTTCGTGATTTTGGGGTTTCACATTTCGCGACTTCGAGACTCCTGTTGATGTGAGTCTCTGACATCTCCATCTCCTGGTAACCGAAATCCCGGTATCCAAAACTTCGAGCGATGCGCCTATTTCACGATTTCTGGGTTTCGCATTTCGTGACTTCGAGACTTCTGATGTTGAGAGTCTCTGACTTCTCCATCTCCTGGTAACCAAAATCCCGGTATCCAATGCTCCGAGCGATGCGCCTATTGCGAGTTTTTGGGGTTTCGCATTTCGCGATTCCAGGACTCCTGATGATGAAGAGTCTTGACTCTTCCAAATTTCGGTACCCGAAACTCCGAAATGGAGTTATTTCCCGGTCTGTGAAATTCTTTGTTGATGTACCTCTTTCGGGATTTCACATTTCACAATTTCGAGACTCCTATGTTGGAGAGTCTCGACTCTTGACTTCTCCATCTCCCGGTAACCGAAACTCCGAAATGGAGTCTTTTTTGAGGTGATTTTTCGGGGTTTCGCATTTCACCTTGCTCGTTAAAGTGCGTGTAAGTCCTCCTAGATCCAACGCCGGTTGGACCTCGGTCTCAGATCTGACATTCATCAGGAAATATTCAATGAGATCCATCGCTGCATACTTTTATCTTGTCGAGCTTGCTCTGTAGCGTCTTCCCAAAAGACTTCTGGTGCCCGCCTGGTACATCCTTCCTGTACTCAAGCCATCATCACTGCTGTACTTGCCATCAATGACAAGCATACACTGCCAGTAAAAACATGCCAACAATCTCCCCCTTTGGAATTGATGGCAAGAAAGGCACCTATACCTGTTCTTTTCTCCCCCTTTGACATCAATGTCAAAGAAAACACGCTCCCCCTGAGCTGTTGCAGTATTTTTAGGAGGTATCAGATATGCAATTAATACAAGACTCCTAAGTCACTGCAATTAATACAAGACA
>ML779879.1:130799-162341 GCA_009831015.1 Picea engelmannii | reverse complement strand
TGAAGGATCATCATCATTGTTTATGCAAAGACTTTTCTTCTTAAAGTTATTCTCTTTAAAGAAATTTCTGTGTTTATACTTCTCCTCATCATCACATGTGTGATCCTTTCCTTTGTGGGGACATTTATTTGCAAAATGACCTATCCTACCACAGTTGAAACATTTGAAAGGCAGTTTACCTTTGTATTTTCCTGATCCCTTCTTCAGTCTCTTCACAAATTTTTCTTCAATTTCATCAGGCTCAGAATCCTCATTCTTATCTTCTTTAAATGATGCTTCTATGGAGGTGGGTTTATCTTTAACTATTCTCATTTCATATGCAGTCAAAGTTCCTAGAAGTTGATCAAACTCCAAGGTTTTTATATCATTAAGTTCTTCTATAGAAGAGACATTCGGGTTGAACCTATCTGGGAGAGATCTCAAGATTTTCTGAACTAAAGAGGGTTCCTCAATTTTTTCACCAAGTGCTTTCATTGCATTTACCATTTCTTCTACTCTCAGAAAGTATTTTCCAATGGTTTCATATTCCTTCATCGTCAACTGTTCAAACTATATTCTATAGGTTTGAAGCTTGGTGCCCTTTACCTTCTCATTACCTTCAAAACTTCTAATGAGTTTGTCCCACATTTCTTTAGCAGTTCCTAGGTGCATAACTTTTACGAATTCTGCTTCTGCAAGTCCACTCAAGATAGCATTCATAGCCTTAACGTTGAATCTAAATTCTAGCTTGTCATCCTTATTAGCTAGTACAACTGGCTTTACATAACCAGTATCTACCACATCCCATACATCTGCACCTAAAGCCATTATGTAGGTTCTCATTCTAACTTTCCAGAAGGAAAATTTTGTTCCATTGAATAGAGGGGCCTTATTGGTTGAATTTCCTTCCTGGATTGACATGTTTAAGCTCTAGGATCTACCCTTAGACAAAAGGGGCCGGCTCTGATTCCAATTGTTATACAACTGAGAGGGGGGGTGAATCAGTTGTTACCATGCTTAAACAATTATGCTTATTTTAAACTCTTTACAATGTACTCAATGACAATCACAATAATGCAGGGAAATAAGTAATAGCACATTCAGTATCAGTCACACATATGAGATACATAGAGACAGATATTTCCTGAGGAAATCCATAGAGGGTAAAAACCTCTTCTTCTTTATATGATAAGTAATCTTTACACTCTTTAAATTATCATACATATGAGCACCGACTCATAATGAGGCTGCAACCTCTGTTTTGCAAGCTACTATTTGCTGAGAGCACCCACTCTCTAGATTCTCTAGCACCCACTAGAAGGAAGCACCAACTCGCTGGTTTCTCTAGCACCAACTAGAAGGAAGCACCAACTCGCTGGTTTCTCTAGCACCAACTAGAAGGAAGCACCAACTCCCCGAGTGTTTCCAGCACCAACTGGATGGAAGCACCAACTTCCAATCATACAAACACCAACCTGTAAAACAAATAACAACAGTTCTCCCTTGCACCTCCCTGTCACCCTGGTTTATCTGGCTGCAACCAGATGGGAGCTACAACTCCCTGTTTTCAAGCACCCACTTGAACCTCTGAGGACAACAGTCCTCCCAAGCACTTCCCTATCTCCCTGAAAAATAAATATTTGCTACTGAAACTTATTACAGTGATATAATTTTTAACGATGGATTACCAGACTCATCACTGTTCTGCTGCATTTCCCTTCTCTGTCTGCCTCACTACCTTCCTACACCCACATGCTTTTGCTTTCTGTTCTTCTGCTTTTTATGCTCCGTGCACCATGTCCATTCAATGCACCATTCCCCTTTTTGTGCATTTCTACTGCTGAACTCTCTCCCTTCTTCATACCTCCATGCTTCATAACAACAACAAAACTCATCTCTTCTTTTTTCTGCATACTTGTAGTCACTGACCTCCTTGTGCATGCTCTCTCACCATGCTTCTGCATGCTCTGCATGTCGAGTGCTCTGCCTATTCATCATAGCAACTCTTCAGCTTCTCTGTTTGTTAATCCCATCTATCCATCATCACTGGGTGTCATGATCAAATTACTTCACATCACAAGCAGTTGAGATGCATCATCTTCTGTTGCAGTCGACCTCAACCTCTCTATCGTAGTTCACGGCTCCACCGCTCTTCCAGCTGTCAATAGCCTCCACGAATACTCTTTTTAGCTACTGGCAGATTCCTTGTGACCCTTCAATTCCTCTGGAAATCACACTGAAGTCTCTTCGAGTCCTCTGGCAGAAACCATCAGTGGTTTCTAGCAGTTACACTGAGAAGTGCTACAGTAGCCCTCCGATCTTCTTCAGTTTTATCTGCACCGTTGGATTAACTTCTCTAAGTCTTGTGTTCATTTCGGCATCCCGCTCTTCGGCATTTCGGGATCACCATGGTGGAGGATTTTAGTACTCTCCATTTCCCGACCCCCGAAACTCCAAAAAGGAGCTTGTCTTCACTAACTCCTTCCCCCATCTTACACCGATGTGACCAACGACTGTGACCTCAGCCTTAGTCGAAACTGCATTTCACAATTTCGCGTTTCGACATTTCGGCATTTCGGCATTTCGACCTTCTTGGTGGTGAATTTTATTGACTCTCCATGTCGTGGTGCCCGAAACTCCGAAATGGAGCTTGTCAGTGACATTTCACGATTTTGGGTTTCGCAATTTCGGGACTCCTCTGATGAAGAGTCTTTACTTTTGACTCCTCCTACTCTCGATATTCGAAACTCTGGTATGGAGTCTTTATCATTTCTCGACTTCGAGTTTCGTGACTTCGAGACTTCTTATGATGAGAGTCTTTGTCATATCCATCTACCAGTAACCGAAATACCGGTATCCAATACTTCGAGCGATGCGCCTATTTCATGATTTTGGGGATTCTCATTTCGCGACTTCGAGACTCCTGTTGATGTGAGTCTCTGACATCTCCATCTCCATCTCCCAGTAACCAAAATCCTGGTATCCAAAACTTCGAGCGATGCACCTATTTCACGATTTCGAGGTTTCACATTTCGCGACTTCGAGACTCCTGATGTTGAGAGTCTCTGACTTCTCCATCTCCCGGTAACCGAAATCCCAGTATCCAATGCTCCGAGCGATGCACCTATTGTGAGTTTTCAGGGTTTTTCATTTCACGATTCCGGGACTCTTGATGATGAAGAGTCTTGACTCTTCCAACTCTCGGTACTTGAAACTCCAAAATGGAGTTATTTCCCAGTCTGTGAAATTCTTTGTTGATGTACCTCTTTCGGGATTTCACATTTCGCGATTTCAAGACTCCTATGTTGGAGAGTCTCGACTCTCGACTTCTCCATCTCTTGGTAACCAAAACTCCGAAATGGAGTCTTTGTTGAGGTGATTTTTTGGGGTTTCGCATTTCACCTTGCTCATTAAAGAGCGTGTAATTCCTCCTGGATCCAACGCCAGTTGGTCCTCGAGTTTAGATCTGACATTCATTGGGAAATCTTCAATGAGATCCATCGCTGCATACTCTGATCTTGTCGAGCTTTCTCTGTAGCATCTTCCCAAAAGACTTCTGGTGCCTTCCTGGCATATCCTTCTTGTACTCAAGCCATCATCGCTACTATACTTGCCATCAATGACAAGCATACACTGCCTGTAAAAACATGCCAACAATTCTTTCTAACGAGCTTGCTTGCTTTTAGCTGACAAGCTAGGTGCACTGTGCCATCCTGGATGGAGGCTACCTTGTAGCCTTGCTTCCCCTTCTCCACATCACCATACACCTCCTTTATGTGTTGCACCAAGGAGCGATCTGACATTTTTCCTAGGTAGAATTTCTAATGGTCTGGTCCCTGCATGCTTAATCTAGTAATGAGGTGGATCAATGCCAGATCCATAGTGATGCGCCTATCTAACCATAGGTACCCTCCATGGAAGCATGACAGGAGGAGTTTAACGCACACGTTAAACCCCTAATGTTGGCCGAAAAGGGGGATCTTCATGACGTTCAAGATGGTCGATCTTATGATCTCCTTGATCCACGACTGGGGAACTATCTTAGGCTTCTTCCCAGTCTTCTTTTCCAGGTAGCGATGTGGGGAGAGCATCACATAATTCTTCCTATCACCAAGGTTGAAATCACTTATCTTAAGAGCTGGGATCAGTCCCAACTACGACCCTACTACACATATCCCTTTTGGGAGGTTTGTAGTGATGAGTGTGAACTCAAAATCTCTCGGGACCCTGTCACAACTATCTGTGCCAAACAGGGGCGGGATGTAGTCAGGAAAGACTGACGAGATCTACTTTGCATTCGCTAGATTGTCACGGTGCTTGCTTCTCTTCTCCGTCGCGGTTCAGGATGGCCCAGATCGATGTTCAGACGAGGGGGATTCTTGCAATCCTCCCGTCGATGAGGCCTGTACTCCTGCGGACATGAATTTCTCAGCCATAAGGTCTATTAATATCTCCTCCACAGACTTCTCTACTATGTTGTGTTCGCCCGAAATACACGCTCGTGGTCAAATAAATCGGGTAGGTGAACATATACTCAAGGTAATCGAATCAATGGTGAGGTCTAGAAAGCACAACGAGGTAGGAAATAACTTATCTATTAGCTCGAATATCCTAGTTTGCAAAAGTGGTCCTAGTGCGACATTCAACGGAATAAATAAACAATGTCGTAACAGATTCCTTCAACGGGTCTAAATGCCTCAATCCATCCATTATGGCGTGGTCTCAACGGTCCAATGGCGATATTTTCCGGCAATAACTACGTTTCTAACCATTCCTAAGCGTCATTCTAATGGTCAGGACGCCTCCAATGGTCATATAGCTTCGTCATGGCAAAGTACCATTCTATGCTATTCTACTATTCCAACGATGTTCAAGTTCTGCAAGCCTACCTTCTGTGAAGTCTTCTCTGGAACTTCCTGCAGTTTTTCTAACTTTGCTTTCTTCTTACTGAGATTTCTGGCTTTCTTTCTTATGATATGAGTCTCTAGATTCCTCTTTCCATTCTTATTCTTATTTAGTGTAGTAACTTCACACTGCTGAGGGTATTCCAAAGGGTTCGAATGTAATACCTCTTCGCTTGCTACTTCTGGTGTAGGTGCTCTTCTCTCCTGCATGGATAAGGTTTTCAAACTTTCCTACGTTCTTGCAACTTCAACAACTAAGTCTCTGGCCCTCATTTGCTTTGACTTGTCCTCTTGTTATTCTATTAAGCGCACTATTCTCCTAGCCATGAAATCCCTTAATTCTTGCTTTTTCTGTTCTGTAGCGTCCTCCTCTTCTTTTTTTCTGATCTGATCTTTCTAAATCCAGGTCTTTCCTAACAAAATTGCAAAAGGGGCACTGTTCCCAACAAACTTAATGACTTCAAATTCTTCTTCGTTCGATGCTCCATGCGCCATCATAGGTACAATAGTAACTCTTATACATAGGGTTATCATCTTTCCTTTAAATAATCCTATCCTTCCCAATGAAGAAACCATAACAGACATTCCCAAAATTTCCCAAGTACTTTCTGGCATAATATTCACATGTGTTTCCTCATATAATACACAATCTATGTCGAAGTCTCGACAACGAAACCATTTGTTGGCACAGGGGCAGACCCCGGATTCAACGCTTCAACAACGCACCAACAAAACCATAACTACCAGCCCTTTCGACAACACCTGCGAAGCAGATGAAGTCTCACCCGAGGTAGAGGCAGGGGGTGTTGCAGGACTCAAGTGTCTACAACCTAGCTGGGACACAGATCTATGATTACACATTTTAACAGAGCACTTTAGCCAATGACATGCATTAATTTATGATTCTTATTCACTTCACAGATTAAACCCTAAATACAGAATGACCCTGTGATAAACAGATAAACACCTCTAAGCACTTAGCATCCATTTAGATCTAACATTCATTCACATCATAAATCACTAAGCATTCATGATCTATCTATCATACATCAAGAACAATGAACTAAGAAAACATAAACATAAACAACATGAATAACATTGCACAAAACACATCACAGGATATACGTGGTTCACCCCAGTGTGGGGATACGTCCACCAAATCTTCTTCCTCTTTATTAGTTTCTTCCAATCTTCTTACATGCACCAAACCACAGATCCAACTCCGCAAAGGATAGGAGATCGACGTGCACTCCACTAGATCCTCCTTCCCTGAATAAGATCAAAGCATAAAGCCTTACACAATCTATCTGCACAAAGCACTTACAAAACACTTGCACTTAGCTCTGTAAGTCTTATCTCATTCGCACACAAAGCCAACTAGTCAAGCACTAAACTGATCAATGACTAGCAACCAACTAACACTACAACCTACATCACCTAGCTACTTATTTATACATTACAAAAAGGGGCCTAAGCATGGGTAAACCCATGGTTTGACATCCCATACTCGTTACATAAACCCTAAAAGCCCCAAAAATCTCGAAAAATGGGCAAAATCCCATGATCTCCGCTTCGCCTAGGCGCTCCGTCTTCGACTAGCCTGTCGAAGTCCAAAAAAGGGTCAATCATGACCAGTGTTTCCTTAAAACTTGGTCAAGGGCCAAAAAGGAAGCACGTGTCTGTAACCAGGTTGGGACACGGATCTGTGAAAAAGGCACTTCACAGAATATTCTATTAATGCTTAGGAAGTGAACATGCATTAGTTTATTAATCTCATTAACATTGTAGAGCATAATCAAAGACAGATAAGTGCAGTAACAACCAATGATTATGCACCCTGAACACTTAGCACTACAAGTTATATCTAGTATTCATTTACCCTTTAACATAAGTAAGTACTTAAACAATCAAACTATATATTCATTACACATCATAATCAAATCACTAAGCAAATGCATAACATGAATAACACTGCACAAAGAAAACCATGAGACACCAGATATACGTGGTTCACCCCAGGGTGGGGCTACATCCACAAACCGCTTCACCTCTTTATTATTCGCCAAAA
The DNA here is from genome assembly GCA_009831015.1 of Picea engelmannii. Classification (NCBI taxonomy): domain Eukaryota; kingdom Viridiplantae; phylum Streptophyta; class Pinopsida; order Pinales; family Pinaceae; genus Picea; species Picea engelmannii. Next base: position 155,390 of record ML779879.1, on the reverse strand, counting down.
TATTACATCCAGTCACTCTTGTGCACTAAGCCATAGAGTCAAACTTCGCACAAGACAGGAGATCTGCACACTAAGCACTAGATCCTCCTTTTTTACCTTCCAAACTAGGTCAAATGCATGGAGCCAAAATCTCTGATCACGACACTTAGCACCTACTACAAAATCATAGTTGAGCACAAAGAATCGACCACATACATTCCTTCGCACAAAGTACTTGAACTACTATTTCACACATAACTTCTTCTTCTACACTACATTCCTCTTTATTTATACTTTACAATAAGGACTAAATAGGGGGAAAACCCATGGGACGACATCCCATAAACATGTTACAAAACCCTAGAGGACCCCTTACTAGGTCCACATAACCCTCAAAATAGGTGAGGTCCGCGATCTCAGCTCCGCCTGGGCGCTCCTTCTTCGACTAAAACGCTGAATTCCAAAAGTGGGCCAAAACCTCCAAAACTAACCAAAGTTTCCCCAAAACTTGGTCGAGGGCCAACATGCCTAAGGAAGAAAAAGGATTCATAAAAGTAACTCCTTTCAGAAGATGTTCAACTCTCAGGTATCAAACTATATTTTTTGTTTTATGTTATGCATGCAATAATTTTGGACATAAAGCTGTAAATTGTAGAGCTAATAGGAGGAACATAAACAACTTTGAAAGTCATACAAAAAATGGTTATCTAAGAAGGCCTATTAAAGCAAAGAGAAGAAGCTACAACGTGTTTGAATCATTGAACACTGAAGTGGAATGATACAAGTGCAACAACTTTGGACACATGGCCAAATATTGTAGAATGACAATCCCTCCTAGAGAACCACAACAGTCACAAACAAGAACCTCAGAAGAGAACAACGATAAGAAAGCATAATCGATATAGTAATGAAGAATGCACACTCACTCTACAAGCTAAGTAGAAGAAACATGGTTGGTATGTTTATAGTGGCTGTTCAAAACACATGACAGGTGATAAAGACAAGTTTCTTACATTAATAAAGGAAAGAGATGGATCAGTCTCCTTCGGAAATGACGATTCAACTAAACTCATTGGAAAAGGCACAATCATAATTGGAAACAAGAATACCAAGGCAAAAAATGTTCTACTAGTAGAAGATATGAAACATAATCTTCTAAGTGTAAGTCAAATGTGTGACCAAGGTCATAAAATTACTTCCGATTCACATAAGTGCGAGATAAGAAAAGAAGGTTTAGGAAAATTGATTGCAACAATTGCAAGAACTTGAAGCAACATATATGTATTAAGTGAAATTGAAAATGAAAAGTTTTGTCTAGGAAAGGAAGATGAAATTTGTTTATGGAACATAAGAATGGGTCATATACACTTTGATAACCTTGTCAAAGTCAACAAAAAGGAATCAGTTAGAGAAATGCCCCAAATCACGAAACCAACCAACACTTTATGCAAGCATTGTCAACAAGGAAAAAAAACAAATACCAGGTTCAAATCAATGGATTAGTCAACAACAAGACCACTAGAAATTGTGCATATTGATCTAGTTGGACCAACTACAACAAACAGTTTAAAAGGTGAGAAATATTTTATGTTATTAGTTGATGATTATACAAGAATGACTGTAGTTTTCTTTCTCAGGAACAAGTCAAAAGATTTTGAAAAATTTAAGGTCTACAAGGAGATGGTTGAAAATGAAATGGATTCAAAAATCAAATGTTTGATATATGATAATGGAGGAGAGTTCACTTCAAAGGAATTTATGGACTACTACAACATGCATGGAATAAAAAGACAATTCTCCATTGCTAGGACACCTCAATAGAATGGATTTGTTGAATGAAAGAACATGACAATACAGGAAATGGCTCGAACAATGCTAATGGATTCCAAATTGATAGATATTTTTTGGATACATGCAGTGTATACAATAGTTCACATTCAAAACATAGTAATGCTCAGAAACAACAATGAAGAAACTCTCTATGAGCTATGGAAAGGAAGACTAACAAATGTGAAGCACTTCAAAGTATTTGGAAGCAAATGCTACATCAAAAGAGAAGATGGAAGAATGGGAAAGTTTGACTCTCGTGTGGACAAATGAATACTTGTTGGTTACTCAAGTACAAGGAAAACATACAAGTGTTACAATCCGAGTCTGAAAAAAGTTGTGGAAAGAATCAATGTAACAATTGATGAAACATGTGGAAGAGAATTAAATGAAGAAGAAAATGAATCAATGGAACAACTTTACGAAGAAGAAGAAGAATATGAAGAAGAAGTAGAAGGGGAAGATGAAGAGGATTAGACAGAAGTAGAAGAGTAAGTTCAACAAGTGCCACCAAAGACACTATTGAGCACTCAACACACCCTAAAAGCCTTATGAAATTTTATCACTTTTTGGGTACCACTTGTTTTCTTCACTGTCTGAATCGATTTAAATTTGGGAAATGGTTTTTCTTTGTTTTGTTTGGATAACTCTTATCATCAAGTCAAGTTTGTTTGAACTTGTGAAACCTCATGTCTAAAATAACTTGACACCTGAATTAAGAATTGATAGCTAACACTACGCTTAACATGCCCAGGGTTGGTGTCGAAAAAATTCAAGCAAGTAAAGGGACCACACAGTTGCAACAGTCATCGAGTGTTGATCCCCATCGAAATCAACAAAAGGCGGATTTGGTTTGTGTAAGTTATTTGCACAAAGTTTTAAGAAATATTCGATCCCTTTCGACATCGACAAAAATACGGGAAGGATAGACATTGACAAAGGATATAAATAAATCACCGATAGCCGATGACCGAGGTGCTTTATCAGGATTGGGGAAATCCAGGAAAGTTAAAACAATCATTTTTGTCCGCGACAAGACTATCGCCGATCGCAGATCCCCGATGCATTTTCAGCATTGAGACTTTTTCTGAAGAGTTGATCCGAGAGCACTGGGGTAGGTTTATCGCCGATCCTTGATACTTTTCGGCGTCGGAAAGATATGATTGGGTTTTAGAATGTATAGCTTAAATAAAGTCCCGATTCTGATTATCATGAGCAAATGAAGTCACTGGTTTTGAATTCCACGTGTCCTTACCATGTAAGGGGGTCATATGACCTAGTGTTGTCCTGAGCCATTTTTAGGTTCCCTAGGTCTTAGTCATGCCTCCTAGGTAGCTTTGCCACATCAACTCTGTATGAAATAATCGATCGACGTCAGAGGTTTTGCAAGAAGATATCAATGAAAGAATTTGAAGCACAATCTGGACCCCTTATCCACCAACCAAACTAGTGAAACAATGGGATGTTTGCGGCATAAGATACAATCAGATTTGGACATTTAATAGACCAGTTAATGCCTGATCCCACATTTTTTTCTACCTTGTGCGCCGATTAGACAACAACAATTTAAAATCGCCAATAGACCACATTACCACCCACGACCGCGCCGTCAACCCACAATGAATTTAAATTTAAACATCTTTGAATATCTGGCGACATATTTAATGAAATTACACTCTTAACCGGAATTGAATGGCTGATGTGACAAGGTAAGTTCATTCCTATTTAAATCTCTAGAACGGTTTTGAACGAATTCATTCTATGCACAAGTTTAATTCTAGAGTATCCGAAGGATAAAAGAGAACGTCTCAAGACTGTACCGACCCTCTGATTATAAAAACCGGGTTTAACAAGTTGCATAGGTATGTATTCAAGTTTGTAAATTCATTCGCTGTAATATATGCATCCAATTTTCTTGCACAATCTCTAAACTATGTCCTAGCTGCATGTAAGATGCTGACAAGAAATCGAACCACCAAACGCTTGCCGAGGGCACCCAAACTAAAAGAATATGAAACAAGTGAAGGTTCCTCTCCAGGGATCGCGAGGCAGTTGGAGTACGCTCCCAGGGCAGAGCCTTTTATTAAACATCAACAAAGAAATATTTTTTCGAGCCTCCGGCCTTTGGTGATACAGAAGAAAGCACCAGATCCAAAGTAATTCTCCCAAAGTGGGGGGGATCTCTTCAAAATAATTAGCCGATAAGAATACCCAAAGTATATCCCACACAATGACCCGAACGTGAGGGCGCTCGATGACCAGGTGTTCTTAAACATCCGACGATCGTATTTACACATGGTGGTAAGAAAAACCCCAATTTTCCCTTGCATAGAGGTTTTGAAATGGCTCATCGACCATAAAAACGAGCATAAGTTCTTGATCAACAATGAGAATGGTGGATGTGTCGGATTTTTCCTCCTAACAGAAGTCCATAAATACTACAAGCTCAGGGACTTAGAGGAGATATTCAACACGAACTTCATGGTGAAGTTCTATGAATTCCATGACACCAACTGGTTGATGGCCTCATGGTGGAAGGAAGACAAGAAGTTCACTAATCAGAGAAATGGCTAGTATGGGATGATTAACCTGAGAGAGCCATACATCTATTTGATGGCTCTCATCTGCCAGCTATATGGAGAAAATTTCTGCTCCAAGTTTTTGGAAGCATGGATGCTGTTGGCATACATAGTGGCGATATCCGGGAGTAGCTTCAAATGGGGAGCGATAATCTCAAAACAATTAAGCATTTGTGTACATAAGGCTCAGATGCTGAAAGAAGGGGAGGCACCCACTTTTTACATGGCCTCGTACCTGCTCGATGTCATATGCATAAGGAATGTCTTCGCCGACATGAATTTAAGCTAGCATGTTGCGGAGCTCTCGATCCACGTCTACTTTAGCATACTATGGGAGAAAAGGTACAAGAAATATTACGCACTCATTTGGGATGAATTCATCACCCGTATTCATTTTATTATTGTTAAGAAGGAATGCCCAAGATTATCTGCAACAACCAAAAAAATGTTAGCAAAGGTAGGTCATTGGTATTTAGATGAACGATCAACCTACATCAGGGTGTTCAGGGCCACCAGAGAAACACATCTGCTACCTGCTCATGTCCCAGACCGACTCATTATGGGAGAAATCTGCTATCAAACTATCATGCAGAGCTACACTGCCACATTGGTCAAGGACAAGAAGCGAGCTTTCATACCCTACAGTTTCCATGTGGGGTTCTATCTGGTGAAGGATACTGCTCAATCCAAACAAGAAGGGATTAGCCAACTGGAGTTCAGGTTCCCAACAAGCCGATTCTGCAAGCATGACCCTAAAGGCCTAGTCCTCCAACATGCTTTGCAGGTGTCATCTTGTTGGCCGTACGCTCATGATAAGTTTGAGAATGAAATATTCACATAGTGCACCCAAGACTGGGATGAGGTGGTATAGAGAATATCCAATCCAAACATGATGAGTTTCAATTCCATGAGCATGGATGAATATGTGGAAATAATAGAGTAGTCAACTCAAGAGGCCCTTAGATCCAGGGAAGAAATCACAGTGACAAAGACAACATAGGCACAGAGAAGGGGATTACTCTTGCTATAAGGGGCACAAAGAATCATTGATCAATTGAAAAATGACCCTGATCTAATAGATATGATGAGGATTACCATCGATAACGCAATCAAAATACGAGGGGAACCAAGTGGCCTAGAGACGATGTGACTTGAATAAATCACCGGGTTAGAAAATGTTGAGGTTCCACCACCACAGATCGGATCACCAGGGGAAATTTCGACCCAGCCCGAGATAGCAAGGACATCAGGGAGAACAAGTGTACCAAATCCATTTTTCGATTTGATAACCATATACAATAATGAGGAGAGTTCAGAGGTGTCCCTGGTCACTCCAATGCAAATTACAGAGGAGAAAGAACCCGAGAGAGCATCCACCCCGGGTCTCGATGCTCCAATTCAGAGTCGTATGCAGAGAGAGCATGAGGTAGAAAGTGCCTTAGAAACTGAGCCAATCGACATACTGGGAACCCCAATGGACAACTTGAGGGATGATCTAGGATCGGGGGAACAAGAAGAAGAAATTCCACAACAAGAAAACAACATTTCAATAGCTGATTACCAAGTAAGTACCAAACCTGCCCCTGATTCCTTGGTTTTGGCCAGTACCTTACCACCTGATGAGAAACAACCAGAGGCCAAGCCATAGGGACATAAAAAAGAGGTTCATGAACCCAACCTTGAACATATATACACAATCGGGAGCCTGGGAAATACTCTAACTTGGGGAGAACAACAAATCCCCAAACCTATTGATGAGGTCGCAGATATATAAGAAATCGCCTACGAACGAAAGAGGAAATCCATCATGAAGAGAACCACTAAGAAGAGGAGGCTTACGTTGGATAGTTCGATCCTCATCACCACAGAGGAAAAATTGATCAGCACAAAGAACACCAAGACGTCTGAGCTTATCGACGCAAGGATGGCGATCACAGATGCCACCTTGTATAGAGCGAGGAAAGATGAAGATGAATTGGATGCTATGCTAAAGGAGTTGGAACATCTACGCCATTTGGAGAAATACTATCAGGACTCCACACATGCCACAATATTTTTGAGAAGTGAATTCCAAGATGTCTATAGCAAATTCATGAATGAATGACACCTTTTCACTGCAGCGATAACCGAATTCCAACAAGACACCGTTATGGTGCTAGTGACCTGGAAAGACATGGAAAGATGGTACAAGAAGGCCCACCAAGAAGTGGAAATAATTGATTACATCAACGCGGTTCAAAAGCGCTGAGACGCCGAAGAGCATGACATTTGAGTGCTAAGGGACAACAACATAGATCGGATAAGGAAGACAGCCAAATATTGGGTGAAAATGGCCCAAGAACCTCAATGGGAGATTCAATAAAAATGAGCCGATTGTGAAAGAAGCCGGGTCAAGATCAATTGGGAGATGAGAGACATCGATCTCCCAGAATTCAGCTCACCCAAGAACTTTTTCGACTTGCATGACATAGTCAAACAACATGCAGAACAAGACTTCTCATGGACTGTAGAGATAACAAAGGTGGAAAACATGGCACTGGGTTAAGTACAACAGTTCATGGAGCACCCGATCAAGTCTTGAACAATATTACAATAGTTAAGTTTTAAAATAGTCAAGTATCAGGCACAAGCAGTAGAACTAAAGGAGATCCTTTCGGCCTCGATGGACCAACACAGATTCTCGTATGCCAACACATGTGAGGAACTCTTCGTCAAATGGTCAGAGTATGAGAAGAGTCATCCTCTTCGTTGAAACCATTCGATGACTCTTAGAAGATAGAGAGATGGAAGCGCCATGTGGCAATGTTTTGTTTTACTTATATTTCACTTTCGATAATTATTTTTAGTTAATGATTTGTTATAAATAAGAGGATCGACCTTTTAGAAATGGTCGATGGTTTTTGAAAAGACCCTTATTTTTTGGAATTGTAAAGAACTATTTCCAAACTACCTTAATTGAGAAGTCCTGTTTAGGACCAGAGACAAACTTTTGTTTTTCATCAAAGGTGTGTGTGATTGGATCTAAGGAGGAATTACTTCCGACTTTATCTCATGAATGGATGTTGTAATGAGTAAGAGTTTATGAATCTATTGATAAGTTATTTGATTCAATATCTTTTGTAGTTCTTGTTCTTAATGATGGAAATAAAATCATTGTGTCAATATGTGATTAGTGATTAGAGCTAAGGTAACTATTTTTATTGCCATCATTTTATTGCATGTGTGTTTTCTTTCGATAATTATATCTTAGTCAATAATTGAAATACCAACAAGTTGATGTATTAGTAATAGGCTTGTCACATGTGTGAAAATCTTTGTTTGCATGCTTGAGAACAAGGGTTATCCCAAGCTCAAACTTCTTCAATATTTAATATTTCCCTTTTACCTAGCTAGTTTATACCAGCACACATATTTTTATCAGACTCATCGAATAAATAAAATACAAAAAGAGAATGTTTAAACTGGAGGAGAAACTTTCATAAGAAGAAATCCTGTCAATCACTACGTAAAGCCCATCGATTATTTGGTCATATCAACATATATGGAGAACCATTCCATTATCAAATGTTATAGATTTTGATTGGGCCTTGGTAGCAGGTTTGGTTCTTGCTGTTAAGTTAAAGGGATTCATGACCCCTCAACAAAATTGGCGCTAGAAGGAGGGCCTAAACGATCGAATGGCTAACAATATTTCTGATATAATATTTCACACAACTTATAGATTCAAAAAATCCCACATGCATGGATAGTGATTCTCAAGACAAACCACATACATTGAGTACTCCTGAAACAAGTAACTCACCCTAGCAAGAGGAAGAACATTTATTCCCTAAAATACCTTACACTCTTCCCCACGAGGAGTTGAACCAGTTCAAAATAATCACAAGATCTTACACTCGACAAATTGGAGCACTACCCTTAGCTCCATTACTTCCTCGTAGAAAACAAGTAAGTAGACCAGTGGTTGACACCCCCGACCAGGTTTTTGATCATACAGTAGAAGACCTAATATATTTCACCCTCACGAAATCGAACACCGCCTCAATCTAATCCCCAAAACATGAGTTGGTAACTACTCTGAGCCCAATGATTTTGAATTTGACAAGGAAGGGTTTAACTTAGAACGATCAGTTTCAGAGTCAGATGACATGGAGGATAACAATGATCATAATGAAGAAAGGGGAAATCCACCTCAGAATAATCAACCTTGGTTGGCCAAAGATTCTATGGAAACCCGGACGAGTACATAACCTTCCCTGACATCCAGAAAAGTTACTCCCTAAATTTGACCCTAAAACCTATGGATTTCCTGAAGACCATATCACAAATTTCATACTAGCTATTAGACTAATGAACGTCCAACATGAAGATGTAGTATGCAAGATTTTCCCCTATACCTTTGAGAATTCAGCCTCTATGTGGTATTTTAACTTTCCTGTAGGGTCCATAACTAGTTGGACAAAGTTTCAAAAGGATTTTTTAGACAAATGCATAGACGAAACCACTACAGGGGCTTTGATGGCTGAGTTGTTTTCCGCCACCATGAGTTCAAAAGAAAAGGTTAAAGACTTCAATCAATGATTCACCACTATCTTGAACAAATTCCAACCCGAATCTAAACCCACTCAGGAGTTGCAAATCTAAGTATACGCTAACGCTCTCCTTGCTTCTATTTCCATGTTTGTCAAAAGGGTTGCCAAAACAACTCTAGCTGAGAATTTTGAGGAAGCCAAAACAATTGAGTTCCAGATGAAGGGATGTAAAGAGGGCCAGGTCTCGCTAGTTAAGAAGGAAGCTCAACCTCCACCCTGGAGAGGACTCTTGTTAACCAGACCCCCATGGAAACAAACTTAACAAGGTCCTGAAAAGGGAAGTGGAGATATAGAAGACCTACAATGGATGGTAAAGAAGTTTTCAAACAAAATAATAGACATGAAAAGAAGTGCAGGAGAAGGAAACCAAGGCCAAAGGCCCTATAAACCCTTTTTTAAAAGAAACCCACCGTTCAAAGAAATTGAACCTCCCTCAACCAACTTAAACATCGACCTGGGAAATGAATCATCCGACTCTTTCTGTACCTATCACCAAGAGAAACACTTTGAAAGAGACTGTCCACAATGAGTGCATGCCATGAATTTTATGGCCAATCAGTTCCTAGAATAAGTTTCCCTTACTGGACAATCAAGCGACTCAGTGATGAATAATGATGATCAGGAAGAAGTTGACCCACCAGAAGAAACAACCATGCTGTTGTGGGACCCTGAACTGTCAATGCCTTCCGATGATATATTTGAGGTTCAAGAACCACCCGCTGAGGTCTTGGCTATGCAAACACGAAGTAGGGGTCAGCTGGTCTCAAACGACCTTACCATTGCCCAAACTTAGAGAGGAAAACAAACCTCTGATCACCCAAAAACACCTTTTGTCTCCTAAATAAACCCTATAAACATCCATACATGAGAATCGCCCAAGCTAGACTACAACATAATAGAATATTTAAAAATATTAAAGGAAAATGTATCGGTCATGGACATGTGTAGAATTCCCCAGCAAAAGGACTTTTTGTTACAAGCGTTGAAGTCAGTAGAAACTCCTATAACAAGCAATGACCAAGGAGAAAATCCATCCCTCATGAATATAATAAATAAACCAACTGTAAACACTTTCTCTGAAGATAAAAAAGGAAAGCCTTTTGTACCACCGTTCCTTTTGATATTTGAAGTCTTCAACATAAACCTCCATAATTGTTTAGTTGACTCAGGGGTATCCTCTAATGTTATGCCATTATCTATATGAAAGAAGTTAAATGCAGTCCCCCTCAAAAGTGATAAACATGTGATACAACTGGACAAAACCCATGTGAAAGTTATGGGAGAACTCAAGGATGTCAAGATCAGAATGGCGACACACCCGAAAATTGTTCAAATAATCGACATCATTGTAGTAGATATACCAGAAGCTTATGGACTGCTACTTAGTCGAGATTAGTCCAAGAAGTTGAATGGATACTTTATCACAGACTGGGTTCACCTTTGGTTGCCATTAAAGGGACACACAAACATGATTAGGATCAATAGGGAAAATTATCTAAAACATACTGTCATCGATTTAGAAGCCCTCAAAGAACCCTCTTCGACAGATTTACCTATACTAGGAAACTACTCCTGCGATTTCGATTTCGGTAATTTCTCCCCTCTCTCATCTGATGTTCCTCTTACTCAAAACTCCGAAATGAATTTTCAAGAAAATGTATTGACAATGACGGAAGAAACCCTCTTCTGTCAAGAACCTCTACTGGAAAACACAGAGAAAATAGGTGGAGAGGAACAAGTTGGTAGGCAAGGAGAAGCTTATGGTTCTCACTCACAAATTTGGACCTTGTACTTTGACTGATATAAGTTGTAAGAAGGATTAGGAGTGGGGTGTACCCTCATTGATCCAAAGGGGAAATGTTTTTTCTTGTCCTATAGACTAGAATTTGAATGCACTAATAACACCGCCAAGTATGAAGCTTTAGTGCAAGGGCTAAAGAAATACATAGACTTAAACATGAGAGAACTAAAGGTTTTTGGAGACTCTGAAATCATCGTTAGGAAATTAAAGAATACTATACATTGCAACTCTCCCCACCTTAAGAATTATCAACAGGAAGTGCAGAGGCTAATAGAACATTTTGAAGCTTTCAACATTACAATGATTCCCATAATTAAGAACACTCTTGCTGATCCCTTGGCCACTGCTACCTCGAGGCTATCCCATTTAGAAGACTATGAAGCCTCCCGGTTCAATGTGTAACTACTCTACAAACCATCGGTGCCCAACAATATTTCTAATTGGAAGGTCTTTGAAGGAGATGAACAAATCATAAAATTTTTAACCAATCAGGATAATTTTTAAGACTTGGTTATTGACGATGAAGTATTCCAAGAGCATCTAGTAGAAACTGATCCTCATAAGCAAAGAGGTGAAACAGATCAGTTAATTGATAAAACAAGGTTTCACACAATACCTAAAGGGGTAGCCAATTTGGAGAACCTCTTTGACTTAAGGGAAAGATTTAAAGGGTCAACAAACACAAAGACAGAGAGTTCCTATCCCATGTACGAGACTATAAATCTAGGAACCGCGGAGAACCCTAAGAATATAAATCTTGGAAATAAAGTATCTAAAGAAGAAAGGAAAGCCTATCCCAAACTTTTCAGAGAATATCAAGATGTTTTTCCGTGGTCTTACTGATATCTAAATACTTACGACACTCACATCATTCAACACACAATCCTGTTAAAACCTAGAATAAAACCATTCCAACAAAATCTCCAGAAGTACCACCCATATCTGGAACCCCTCATGTGTTAGGAGTTGAAGAAATTACTATATTCTAAAATTATCTTTCAGGTTAGACACTCTGCCTCGGTAGAAAATTTGGTTCTTGTCAGGAAAAACTCAGGGGAAATCCATTTGTGTGTTGATTTTAGAAACCTCAACAGAGCATCATAAAAGGACAAATACCCAGTCCCACCGATGGAGAAACTCTTGTAGACTGTGGCTGGTTCTGAGATTTTCTCCCTACTGGACGATTTTTCAGGTTACAACCAAGTTCTAGTTTCAGAGGGAGACCGATTGAAAACTACATTCCGAACCAAGTGGGGAACCTTTTCTTATAAATGCATGCCCTTTGGGTTAATCAATGCAGGGAAAACCTTCCAAAGGGCCATGGACTTAGCTTTTCGGGGACTAATCAACAAATGTGTAGTAGTTTATTTGGATGACGTGACTGTGTATTCAAAGAATAAAGAAGATCACATCCAACACCTAACCCATATTTTCGAAAGGTGTAGGAAATATAGCATATATTTAAACCCTAAGAAAACTATTTTTGGTTTCGAGGAAGGGAAACTACTAGGTCATATTATATCTCAAGCATGAATTCACATATACCCAGAATGAATTAGGGAAATATCTCAGCTTCCCTTACCCCAGAATAAAAAGTCTATGCAATCCTTCTTTGGGAAAATCAATTTTGTGAGGAAGTTCACCCCCGACTTCGCTGAAACTATCAAACCCTTGCAAAACATGATCCGCAAAGATGCTGAATTTAAGTGGAATGACGAACGAAAAAGTTCTTTCAACAATATTAAGACTGCAATATCTCAAGCTCCATTGTTGCGAAGTCCCGACTTTAGCATATATTTTTTCCTCTATACTTTTGCCTCCGACCAATCGTTACTGCAATATTGAATTAGAAGGATGATGAAAACAATGAGGCGTTAGTCTCATTTATGAGCACTAATCTCCAAGGGGCCGAACTAAATTACCCTGTTATAGACAAGCAGGCTTATGTGGTGTACAAGGTAGTAAAACATTTCAGATCTTACATCCTAAAAAACCACACCAAAGTCATTGTGCCTCATCCTGCAGTCCAATCCCTATTCTCTTAGCAGGATATGGGGGAAAGAAGAGGGAATTGGATGACAGTGGTCCAAGAATTTGATCTAGATATAAAACCTGCCAAATTGGTTAAATGCCAAGGATTGTGTAAACTGGACGCTGAATCCCAGGAGCAAGTAAATGAAGACCCGGAGTGGGATAATGGATTGGCGTTATGGTATAGTAAAGATTTATATGTTTCCCCAGGACATGATTCTTGGTATGGGAAACTAATGTATCTCATGCATCAAGGGACTTGCCCAGAAAACCTAAACCCTAAGGAAAGGAGAGCGCTCAGACTAAAATCGACACAATATCGCCTCATTAATTTGGTGCTCTTCCACATTAATTATGATGGGGTACTTCTAAGATGTCTCGAACATGAAGACATAAACAAGGTTTTGAAGGAGCTCCATGATGGTCCTGCTGGTGGAAACTTTGCAGGGAATACCACCGCTCACAAGATACTGAGAGTTGACTATTATTGGCCTGCTCTGTTTAGAGATGCTCACATGCATGCTAGAAACTGTAAAACTTGTCAAATGAGCATAGGAAGCGAATAGAGAGCAACTATCCCGCTCCAACCCGTGGTCGTCTCCAGACCATTCGAGCAATGGGGGTTAGATGTCATAGGAGAAATTACAACAAGTTATTTAAACCAACATAAATACATACTAACTGACACATACTATTTCATGAAATGAGCAGAAGCTGTCCTTCTGATTCATGTAAATGAAAAGGTGGTAATCCAATTCATAGGAACAACAACTGATCACAAGGTTCAATATGCCTTCCATTCTTGTTTTTGATAATGCTGCTTACTTTTATTCCACCCTATTAACAATTTTTTATTTAGACAAAGGAATCATAATCAGATACTCTGCAAACTACTATCCATAAGACAATGGAGTGGCATAATCAACCAATAAGAACCTAGTGAGGATATTAAAGAAAACAATTGTAGACAACCAGAGGAATTGGCATAGTTCACTTCATAATGCCTTATGGGCCGATATAGTAACACCCAAGGAAGCTATAAGGAATTCCCCATATTTTCTGGTATACGTACAAGAGGCCACTCTCCCGAACGGGCTATATCTTCCATCTCTTCATCTTGCTTAGGTTTCTAGAGGACAACCCTCATCGGTTATTCAACAAAGGATTGATACCCTCCTCACGCTGGAAGAAGAAAGCGAGAAAGAAAAATCAAATTTCATTTCTCAGCAGTAGATAGTTAAAAGGTGGTTGACAAGCATAAGGCCAAAGAGAAGAATTTAGAACTAGGAGACTTAGTCTTGAAATGGGACAGAGTGAATGAGCCGAAGGGAAAACATTCTAAGTTTAAGAATCTATGGCTCAAACCTTTTCAGGTAGCCGAGAAACTTGGGGCATGCACATATCATTTTCAAAATCTGAGGGGGGAACTTGATGCCCTCCCAGTGAATGGCCAAGCCCTAAAACAATATTTTTGTTAAAAAAAAAAAGTGTGTGTTTTCATGTTATTTTGTTTTAGGATGATTGTAGAGTCCTTTATTTTTGATTTTGTTTTCTTTTGTCATACCATTTGTGCTTTGAAGTTGTGTTCCGCAAGACATTGGTTGACCTTAATCAATACGGTGTAGAAAAATCTATTCCTGACTCATGCTTACATACAACACAAGAAACACTAGGTGAATTGCTGTTGTCTTAAAGAAGTTCTGCATCTAACCTTTGCAAATAAACAACCTTGGTAAGTGATGAAGTGTCCACCCGGTGGTCTGGTAAAACCTAAAGGGAAAATATGGTAAGATGGAAAGGACCACATGTACCTCAAGACAGAGTTAGAAAAACTTCACCTTAACCATCTCATCTTGTAGATAACAGACGTCCTCCTCTCCCACTCGTTTAGGGCATCTCTACCAAAAACAAATCAATTATATCAAATGAGTGCAAAGTAGGAGAGGGTATGCAGATAACTCTATCGGGGATATGTATTCTCGTTGGCAGGGGAGAAAGGTATATGATGTCGGGGTGACTCCGCTGGGGATATGGATGCTCGCTGGCAGCGAAGAAACACCACAGTAATTGAGAGATAATAACTAAAAGGTCTGGTGCCAGTGAATTCTTTCCTCAAATCTTGTCAAAAGGGGGCATGGGTCATGGTTAAAAATATTGAAGGTGGGATAAAGGTTGAAACGCCATGGGTAGGCCCAAATTCACCAACCGGGGCAATTGCAAACGCAAGGATAGAATAGACTCTGATAAAAAACAAAACCAGTTAAGTTATTCACCAACTTCTGCATCATCTAAGCCTGGAGAAGTAACAAATATTTTTCTTTCACCCAGTAAGTCGCCATTTTTTGAGCACTCAACACACACTAAAATCCTTATGAAATTTTATCAATTTTTGGGTACCACTTGTTTTCTTCACCATCTGAATCAATTTCACTTTGGGAAATGGTTTTTCTTTGTTTTTTTTGCATAACTCTTATCATCAAGTCAGGTTTGTTTGAACTTGTGAAACCTAATGTCTAAAATAACTTGACACCCAAATTAAGAATCAACAACTAACACTGTGCCTAACGCGCCCAGGTTCGGTGTCGAAAAAAATTCAAGCAAGTAAAGGGACCACACAGTTGCAAGAGTCTCTAAGCACCGATCCCCATCGACATTGACATAAGGTGGAATTTGTTTGTGTAATTTATTCACACGAAGTTTCAAGAGATGGTCAATCCCTTTCAACATCGACAAAAATACGGGAAGGATAGACATTGACAAAGGACGTAACTGAATCATAGATAGCCAATGACCGATGTGCTTTATCGGGATCGGGGAAATCCAGGAAAGTTAAAACAATCATTTTTGTTTGTGACAAGCATATCGCCGATCTCCGATCCCCGATGCATTTTTGGCATTGAGACTTTTTCTAGAGAGTCAATCCGAGAGCACTAGGGTAGGTTTATTGCTGATCGCCGATCCTTGATACTTTTCGGCATCGGCAAGATAGGATTTGGTTTTAGAATGTATAGCTTAAATAAAGTCCCGATTCCAATTATCATGAGCAAATGAAGTCACCAGTTTCGAAAGCCACATGTCCTTACCATGTAAGGGGGTCGTACGACCTAGTTTTGTCCTAAGCCATTTTTAGGTTCCCTAGGTCTTAGTCATGCCTCCTAGGCCTCTTTTCCATGTCATCTCTGTATGACAAGATCGATCGACGTCGGAGGTTTTGCAAGAAGATATCAAAGAAAGCGTTTGAAGCACAATCCTGACCCCTGATCCACCAAATAAACTAGCGAAACGATGGGATGTTTGCAACATAAGATACGATCAGATTTGGACATTTAATAGACCAGTTAATGCTCGATCTCGAATTTGTTGCTACCTTGTGTGCTTATTAGACAACAACAATTTAAAATCTCCGATAGACCACATTACCACCCACACCGACGCCATCAACCCATGATGAATATAAGTTTAAACTTCTTTGAAGATCTGACAATAGTTTTATTGAAATTACACTCATAACCCGAATTGAATGGCTGATGCGACAAGGTAAGTTCCTTACTATTTAAATATCTAGAATGGTTTTGAATGAATTCATTCTGTGCACAAGTTGAATTCCAGAGCATCCGAAGGAGCAAAGAAAATGTCTTATTATCAAATCCAGGTTTA
The DNA here is from genome assembly GCA_009831015.1 of Picea engelmannii. NCBI lineage: Eukaryota > Viridiplantae > Streptophyta > Pinopsida > Pinales > Pinaceae > Picea > Picea engelmannii. The sequence continues at coordinate 138,924 of ML779879.1, read as the reverse complement.
ACACGCTGTAGAGGTATGTATTCAAGTTTGTCAATTCGTTGGCCGTAATATATGCATCCGATTTTCTTGCACAATCTCTAAACTATGTTCTATCTAAAGGTAAGATGCCACCGAGAAATCCAACCACCATATGCTCATTGAGGGCACCCAAACTAAAAGAAGCTGAAACAAGCAAAGGTTCCTCTGCAGGGACTACGAGGCAGTTGGAGTAAGCTCCCAGGGTGGAACCTGTCATTAAAACATCAACAAAGAAATCTTTTTTCCAGCATCCGGCCTTCGATGATACAAAAGCAAGGAACAAATACAAAGTAATGATCCCACAATGGGGGGATCTCTTCAACATAATTAGCCGAGAATAATACCTAGAGTATATCTCACACGATGACCCAGACAAGAGGGAACTCGATGATCAGGTGTTCTCGAACATCCGATGGTTGTGTTTACACATGGTGGCAAGAAGAACCCCAGTTTTACCTTATATAGAGGTTATAAAATGACTCAGACCATATGGATGGGCATAAGTGCTTGATCAATGATGAGAATGGTGGATGTGTCAGAGTTTTCCTTTCGACATAAGTACAAAAATACTACAAGCTCAAGGACCCAGAGGAGCGGCTCAACACAGACTTCATGGTGAAGTTCTATGAATTCCATGATACTAGCTGGTTGATGGCCTCATGGTGGAATAAAGATAAGAAGTTCAATAATTGAATCAATGGCTGGTATGGGATGATTAACCTGAGAGAGCCATACATCTATTTGATGGCTCTCATCTGCCAACTATATGGAGAAAAGGATTGCTCTAAGTTTTCAGAAGCATGGATGTCGTTGGCATACACATTGCGATCTCTGGGAGCAACTTCAACCAGGGAGAAATAATCTCAAAACAATTAAGCATCTATGTATAATAGGCTTAGATGTCGAAAGAAGGGGAGGCACCCACTTTCTACATGGCCTCGTACCTGCTCGATTTCATATGCGCAAGGAATGTCTTCGCATGCATGAATTTAAGCTGGCATGTTGCAGAGCTCCCAGTCCACATATACTTCAACATACTATGGGAGAACATGTACAAGAAATATTACGCACTCATCTACGATGAATTTATCGCCCATATTCATTTTATTATTTTCAAGAAGGAATGCCCAAGATTAGCTGCAGTAGCCAAGAAAATGGTAGCAAAGTTGGGCCATTGGTATTTAGATGAACGATCAACCTAAATTAGGGTGTTCGAGGCCACCAGAGCAACACATCTCCTACCTTATCGTGTCCCATACTGAATCATTGTGCGAGAAATCTGCTATCAGACTATCCTGCATGGATACAACGCCACATTGGTCAAGGACAAGAAGAAATATTTCATACCCTACGGTTTCCATGTGGGGTTCTATATGGTGAAGGATACTGCTCAAGCCAACCAAGAAGGGCTTAACCAAATGGAATTCAGGTTCCTGACATGCCAATTCTGCAAGCACGACCCTAAAGGCATGTTCCTCCAACATGCTTCATAGGTGTCATATTGTTGGTCATACGCTCATGATAAGTTTGAGGATGAAATCTTCACAGAGTGTGCCCAGGACTGGGATGAGGTGGTACAGATAATGGCCAATCCAAACATGACTATGTTCAAGGCCATGAGCATGGATGAACATGTGGAAAAAATAGAGCAGTTGGATCAAGAGGCCCTCAGAGCCAGGGAAGAAATCAAAGTGACAGAGACAACAAAGGCACATAGAAGGGGATTACTCTTGCTAGAAAGGGCACAAAGAATCATTGATAATTTGCAAAATGACCCTGATCTGATAGAAATGATGAGGATTCTTGCCGATAACCCAATTGAAATTCGAGGGGAACCAAGTGGCCTAGAGCCGATGTAACTTGAAGAAATCACTGGGTCAGAAAACCTTGAGGTTCCACCACCACAAATTGTATCACTAGGGGAAATTTTTACCCAGCCCGAGATAGTGAGGACATCATGGAGAACAAGTGTACCAAATCCCTTTTTCAATTTGATAACCATCTACGATGATGAGGAGAGTTCAGAGGTGTCCTTGTTCACTCCAGTGCAAATTACAGAGGAGAAAGAACCTGAGAGAGCATCCACCCCGGGTCCTAGTGCTCTGATTCAGAGTCGTCCGTAGAGCGAGCATGAGGTATAAAGTGCCTTGGATGCTGAGCCACTCGACATAACAAGAATCCCAATGGAAAACTCAAGGGATGACCTAGGATTGGGCGAACAAGAAGAAGAAATTCCACAATAGGAAATCGACATTTCAACAACTGATTACCAAGTAAGTAACAAACCTTCCCATGATTCCTCGGTTTTGGCCAGTACCTTACCACCCTATGAGAAACAACCAGAGGCCAAGCCATTGAGAGATACATAAGAGGTTCAAGAACCCAACCTTGAACATATATACATAATCGAGAGCCTGGGAAATACTCTAACTTGGGGAGAACAACAAATCCCCGAACCTGTTGATGAGGTCGCAGATATACAAGAAATCGCCTATGAAAAAAAGAGGAAATCCATCATGAAGAGAACCACTAAGAAGAGGAGGCTTACGTTGGATATTTCAATCCTCATCACCACAGAGGAAAAACTGATCAGTTTAGAGAACACCAAGGCGCCCGAGCTTATCGACCCAGGGATGGCGATCACAGATGCCACCCTGGATAGAGCAAGGAAAAATGAAGAGTAACTCAACACTGCGCTAAAGGCGTTGGAATATCTCCGCCATTTGGAGAAATACTATCAGGACTCCACACATGCCACAATGTTTTTGAGAAGTGAATTCCAAGATGCCTATAGAAAATTCATGAATGAACGACACCTTTTCACTTTAGGGATAGCTGACTTCCAAGAAGACACCCTTATGGCACTAGCGACCTGCAAAGACGTGGAAATATGGTATGAGAAATCCCACCAAGCAATGAAAATAATTGATTACATCAGCGCGGTTCAAAAGAGCCAAGACACCGAAGAGAACGACACTTTGGTGCTAAGGGAAAACAACATAGATCGGATAAGGAAGGTGACTGAATACTAGGTGAAAATGCCCCAAGAACCTCAACGAGAGATTCAAGAAAAATGGGCAGATTGCGAAAGAAGTTGGGTCAAGATCAATCGGGAGATGGGAGACATCGGTCTCCCAGAATTCGTCTCACCCGAAGACTTTTTCGACTTGCATGACATAGTCAAACAACATGCAAAACAAGACTCAGCATGGATTGCAAAGATAGCAAAGGTGGAAAACATGGCATCGGGTCAAGTACAACAGTTCATGGAGCACCCAATCAAGGCTCGAACAATATTACAACAATTAAGTTTTAAAATAGTCAAGTATCGAGCACATGAAGTAGAAGTAAAGGAGATACTTTAAGCCCCGATGGACCAACACAGATTCCCGTATGCCAACACATGCGAGGAACTCTTCGTCAAATGGTCATAGTATGAGAAGATTCATCCACTTCGGTGAAACCATTCGATGACTCTTAGAAGACAAAGATATGGAAGCGCCATGTGACAATGTTTTGTTTTACGTAGCTTGCACTTTCGATAATTATTTTTAGTTAATGATTTGTTATAAATAAGAGAATCGACCTTTTAGAAATGGTCGATGGTTTTTTCAAAGACCCTCATTTTTTGGAATTGTAAAGAACTATTTCCAAACTACTTTAATTAAGAAGTCCTGTTTAGGACCAGAGACAAACTTATGTTTTTCATCAAAGGCGTGTGTGATTGGATCTAAGGAGGAATTACTTTCGACTTTATCTCATGAATGGATGCTGTAATGAGTAAGAGTTTCTGAATCTATTGATAAGTTAACCGATTCAATATTTTTTGTAGTTCTTGTTCTTAATGATGGAAAGAAAGTCATTGTGTTAATATGTGATTAGTGATTAGAGATAAGGAAACTATTTTTATTTCCATCATTTTATTGCGTGTGTGTTTTCTTTCGATAATTGTATCTCAGTCAATAATTGAAATACCAACAAGTTGATGTATTAGTACTAGGCTTGTCACAGGTATGAAAATATTTGTCTTCATGCTTGAGAACGAGGGTTATCCCAAGCTCAACCTTCTTCAGTAGTTAAGATTTCTCTTTTACCCAACTGGTTTATACCAACACACATATTTTTATCAGACTCATCTAATAAAGAAAATACAAAAAAGAGAACGTTTAAACTAGAGGAGAAACTTTCATAAGAAGATATCCTATCAATCACTACCTAAATCCCATCGATTATTTGGATGGATTGACAGATATGGAGAACCATTCCATTATCAAACATTGTAGAGTCTAATTGGGCCTAGGTGGTGGGTTTGGTTCTTGCTGTTGAGTTAAAGGGATTCATGACCCCTCAACAGACACTTAGAAAATGAGTATAGAAGAATCATCCTTCATATCAAATTATCGAAAACAAGGATGCATGATTTGAGACTAGAAGAAGAATCCATTCACCAAAACAAACAAACCTAGCACTCTTATCTATGATTGAACCAAACAATTTTGAGGAGGACAACAAGGATGAATTTTGGAATGTAGAAATTTCAATATAAATTATGTATTGCCTAGATTCTCCTGATCTAACAATTATATGCCACTGTTAAATACATAATCACTTCTACTAATATTCTTGTAGAATTCAAAACACGATCGTGTTGACGGGCGAAATTGACTGTCCGTCAACTGGAAGAGTGGAACCGGTCCGGGGTTGTCTAATAACCCAAGCCGTTTGGAATGAACCACCCTGACGGGTTTAGTGGCTCCATTAGCCAATCTAAGTCCTAAGGAAACAAAAAGAAAACTACTCTAAATTAACTAATCTAACTAAAAACAACTATTAAAACAAACTAATAAACTAATCTAACTAAAAACAACTATTAAAACAAACTAATAAACAAATCTAACTATTCTATATATACAATCTACTGACTAATACTATACTAACTCTAAGAAATTAAATATCTAACTACTAACAGAAATAAATCTTATTCACAAAATGTACAATATTAACAATTTACAGATTTGAATGAAAACCTGAAAAAACTCATTTGCATTCTGTCCTAAGACAGTGAGAGCTATTGTTTTTTTTTTTTTTTTTTTTTTAATAATTTTATGAAAAGAAATAAAACAAAAACTAACTAAACTAAACAACTAAAATACTAACTCTAACTACAAATCTAAACTACACATATATCTAACTAAACTACTTAAATTATACTAACAAGTTAACTAACAAATAAATCACAAAATGACCTGGAGAAATGCTCCAGGTTTGTCCTGTATGAAATGATTGTCTTAGCTGATCGGAGGGAGAAAACCCGCACCGAATTATCCAGGCATTCCTTGTAAACAGAAAGCTGCAGTGCTCTTCAAATATGATTACAGGACTAACAAGACATAACAAATTTACAACAATCTTATGATTTATAAATCTTCATAGTTAGATAAATCTGTATGCAAAGATCTATACTAAATGATTCAATTAACGAAGAAGAGAAATCTGTCATTCATTAACTGAAACAAAATAATTGTTGTATTGTTAAGTGATGAAAGAAATCAGATATGGATAGCACATTAATCAAATCACATCATCATGCAATAGATTATGATAGCTAAAGTAGTCTATAATCAACTGCAAATGATATGCATAAACTTGAAACAAAAGCTTGATATATTGAAAAGCGAAAGTTGTAGCAAGACATCAACTCTTGTCTCAGTTTGTATTAGAAATCCATAGCCTGGTTCTCCCACAAGTGAGGATTCCCCTTATTACAAAAAATAATAAGTATTTAAAGACCTTCCACAGGGTAAAACATCCCTGTGGAAGTTATCAAAACTGTTTACAGAAAATCTGGGAAAATATCCCAAGTCTGGCTAAACTAGGAACCTAAACTAAAACTGTATCACACAAATATCTCCTAGACTGTCCAGCATGTCCAATGCAATTCGAATGTACCTGAAAGGGGTAAAAAATGGACAAGTTAGGAGGATATTTTGTTGATAAAAATCAATAAAAATCTAATTCTAAAGACTAGCTACAGAATCTTGCAATTCTGTAGCTGGTCTAAATCAGACACAGAATCAGCATTAAAATCAATTAAAATCTTTGAAAATACATTCAAACTATCAAAAGATATTTGATTACTAAAAGCCTTATTCAAATTGACACTTGTATGCAATTTGAACAAACTAAATCAAACGACAAACTAGATAACTATACTCTGTTTAATTCATTACCAATTCAGGCATACAAAATCGTATCGAATAATAATGGAATTGTTTCATATCAAATTGAAATCGATACAGTTAAACAAATCATAGGAAATCGTTTGTGATGCCTCATCAACAGGAAACACGATCGAATCCAAACAAGATCATTTTTTCAAACTGATATAACTGTATTAAATATAAACGATCATGCTAATAGCGAATCAAATCAAAAAACTGGTATGTAAATTATCACATACGAAATCATAATGGGATCAATCAGTTGATAACAGGGTCTGTGGGATTCTCCAAATCGTTTATTATTGCCAATTGGGGGTGGATGAAATCGATTGACTTTCAACAAAATTCTTTCTTGAATTCATTTCAAAACGAACTATTAACCGAATTCGACAGAGATAACATATGTCGATCTGGGTTTAACCAACTCGTTTTGAAAATTAAAATCAAACAGAGCAGTATCAAGTCTATTTTTGATATGAATCCAACTCATAAAAACAATCGTACTAACTGAAGATACACATCAATCCAATCACGAGAAGAGCGAATCGAACAGTTGGAGTTTAACATAGTCGTTGTGAATCAAAACCGTTCCATGATTCAGGCGTAGATATGTTTTGCACAGGGTTAAATGCGAATATCATTTCCATATAAAACAAAGTCGTTCTTTCCAAATCAAAGTCGAACAGAGTTGTATTCCTGATTTAGAAGATTACATCACACAACATATTAAAAGATCATAACAATCAAACTCACAAAATCGTTTCAAAAACCAAATCATCAAAACTCAATCAGGGTCGATGTGATCCGACCACAATGAAATCATACCAAATCGAAACATGATCGTGCTCTAATTTTAGCATAAAAATCTCCTGTTCAGATTAGATACAAACCAAATTCAAGCGAAAGCAAACACCATTGATTTCGTTAACTCAACAAACAAACGAATCAAATCCAATGAAAACCAATCAATTGCTAAGCTGGGCACGGGCAAATCGTGTATCCAAATCAAAACTTCATTTAATTTTAGCAAAGCAAAAACAATGTACAGGATGAACAACATTATGACAGAGCCATTTCGAATGATGGACAGAGCTATTTGAAAACCAAACTCATATCATTATATTAATCCGAGCAATTCACAAAACGAAAATGATATCAAAATTCATACCTGGATGATGAGCAGACAACTTGGTCATAACATTTTGGAATTGACGATGGATGTAGTCGATTCGACATTCCTAAAAACGATGGAACCAATGGTTTTCTGCTTCTTATCATTAGCTCGAAGCTTGTCCCTTTGGCTTGTCAACACTGTAACTTGGTTCTCCAGCGATTTGATTTTCAATTGAAGTAAGGGAAAATCTGTATAGTATTGTTCCAACCACACATTACACTGGTTGCATGACGACTGCCCGATAGTCGAGGGTTTGGGAGAATCACCGAGGGTTTCGTTAGGTAGCTTGATCCCTGTATAACTGGGATTGTTCCTTAGACATGGGGGCAGATTAGAAATGAAATCATAGGGTGGCTCAGAGCACAAACCTTGGGAGTAAGGGTACTCACTAGCTAGGAAGCATTCGATGTCAGAGTCCGAGTCTTCACTGAGGACTATGGGCTTCTGCTCAGCACTAGGTTTAGGTTTATTCCTAGCCAGTCTCGATATGAGTCGAGCATTCTTTTTTCCTTTGCCGTCAACAATAGGGTTTCCCTTAACCTTTTTGCTCACATGATTTTTTATAGCCTCAACCTTATCTGCTAAGACGCCGGGTAAGTCAATATCAGGGTCGACCGAGTGTTGTTGGGAAATTATACCCTACAGACTAACAAGCTAGGGCTTAAACTTGCATGCAGATCATGACCCTCAAGAAATTACTTTTAACCTTCTA